>JACXGM010005747.1:0-11990 GCA_016801145.1 Umbra pygmaea
GACAGACAGAGACAGAGACAGAGACAGAGACAGACAGAGACAGAGACAGACAAGAGAGTGACAGGGTGAGAGGTGGAAATAAATTAATGAAATGAGAGATAAAGGGACAGGGGACTAAGTCACATTAGTGCAAGTCCTAAGCAAAGTCTCAAGTCTAAACCTTCAAATCTTGAGTCAAGTCCCAAGTAATAATAGGCTAGTCCTTCACTTTGTGTTTGAGTCCTTAAGTTCATGGATAATAGTTAATGTCAATTTAAATTCAGATTTGTTTCTGTTTCTCTTAGACAATTATAATGATTGTCACCAGTTCCACATTTTAACATTGCATATGATTAGCACTGCAGCTATAGATAATTCCAGGTGACTGGGTTTAGAGAGTATAAGAAGAAGGTGATGTCTGTTATAATGGGCTGGGGAAATATAAACACATCTCTCAAGTCTTGAGAGTCATCCAGTTCAAGTCCAAGTTAAGTCATGAGTCATAGATCCTCAAGTCTAAATCAAGTTGCAAGTTTTTTTTCTTCTTTTGAACAACTCAAGTCTAAAGTCACAAAATGTGTCTCTGATAAAGACTGATCGACCCCATCTCCTTGGAGAGCAACTGAGACATGTAGTACAGAGACGTACGTTTCTCCCAGGGTGGCAGCAAGCTGTCTGTGGGGATCAGAGAGGGCTGTTGTGTAACCACAAGGTTCCCTTCGTGTGACATTTGCACAGGGACAGAGAGGGACGGGGGTGACGTGGGAACTGCCATCGTCAATTAGCCAACTATTTCACTCACAGGCAGGTTGTTGTGCTCTGTACAGTGAACTGTATGCTGGATGACCACAGAAGCCTCTATTTGGGACTGAAACAGTGTAAAAAAAGAAAAACACTATTTTATCTGCCTATCTGTCTGAGGTAAAGCTGAGGACAGGACAATAGTCATTGACCCCTAACCTCTGACACCCTGGGAAAGTACATCTTAATCATTTCCACACTTTCTCATCAGCCAAGCAATACAAAAAGACACCATTTTAATCAAATGTCTTAGAAAAGATCATAACTCAGTTGTTTAACACCCAATAAGCCCTCTGGGGACACAAGATGTATTAGCAAACAGGGTCAATGACCTCAGTGCTTCTACTAGAAAATGTTAACCTCAAAACAGTTCTTACATAGCTCTATTTCTTTAGGTTCTATGTTTCCTTATCGCTGATGCATCTTTAAATGTCTCACTAATGCATCTTTACCTGTTTCACTGGTGCATTTTTACCTGTCTAACTGTAAGTATACCTGCTGAGTCACTTTCACCACACAGACACAGGAAGGACAGAAGACAAACATACAAAGAGACTCTTTCCTGCCTAGATTATAGCCTTCGTCTTATTTTCCATGAGGCATTTAAGACCATCCATGATATCTAACGCTAATCCCACATGAAAACATGAGTCAGATCAGTTCAATGACTGTGTGACTAGACCTTCCCAACCGCCATTTAGACCCAATAATAACCTCAGCTGTACTTAATTTCCCTTCTGAAGTTCCCTGAAGACAATGGAGTTTCAGCTGTCTGATAAAGCCTGCAGGGACACACAAATCAAACAGACAGTAACTAACAGCAGCAGCCTTTTCTTCCAGAGATGACACACTTGGTAGCAGTCCAGGTTTCTATGCAACACAGAACACAGCCAGGAGCCATGGATAAGGAGGATGACAATGGAAGGATGAAAAGTGCGATACAACTCGTGGAGGTTAAAAGTAGGATGGGTGGAGAGAGGGGAGAACTCTGGTGTCAGCGATGTCGTGTTGGGAGAGGTAGAAAATGCTGCAAACATCAACAACCCATGGAAAAAAAGGACTACTACACACAGGAGTGAAACACTGGATTGATAGAAGCTACTGGAAAAGGGCAACTAATTCATCAACACAGAAAGTCCAATGGAGAGAGAAGTACTGTAGACACGTTGCATAACAAACACAAAACAATGGTGTGCATTAGGCCTGCACAATAAATCATTATAAAATTGTGATCTCGAATCACCTCTGTTCCCGATTTAATTAAAATAATATTTTTTTTTTGCACAGACATGTTCAAGGAGTTCAGATAGAGCCTGTATAAGGGCCAAATTTAGTTAAATGTGTTATATGTTACTATTTTTGTACTTAAATGGCCAGTATGTACTTTATTTTTCGTACTTTATTTTCATATTTTCTTCCGAATCGTGCAGGCCTAGTGTGCATAGAGTGTGCATATGTTAAAGTTAGCTAATCAGCCACATACAATTAGATAGACAAGTAGTTTTTACCCAAATTTTGGTATTGTTTTACATTAGGAGATCAAATCTAAAACTTGATGTTGTCCGTAATTTTTATTCTAATCCACCACTGTCTGTTTTGCTCTAAATGTGCTGTACGCACACAACACATGTTACTAACCCTATAAGTAATTGAGGTTGAAAAGACGTTGAAGACGTCTTTGTGGTTGAAAAGACATTAAATAGACGTTGAAAAGATATCTTTCAGAATATTTTGCTCAGTGGGAAACCACTCATCTACAGAAAATGGTAAAAGAAGGGGAATCATCCCAGGAACATCTACTCAAATGTGCAAAGCATCTATTGGAACAATGTGTCACAGTTGGCCTTCAATAATAAAGATACCAGGGCATAGATATTGGCTTAATCCACCAATCATCTCCCACAGCTCCTTCCCACCATCATGTCTTCTAACATGCACTTTGCCTCCAGTCATGACAAACAACACTAACCTGGAAGGAGCAGCATCAGCAGGGGTTTCCTGACTGCATCTTTTGATTTCTCAGGAAGACACGACAAAGTCACTGCTGTCAAAAAAAACAATGATGCATGTCTGAAGCTCGCAAAAGAGCACCCGGGTGTTCCACATTGGTACTGGCAAAATATTATGTGGATTTATGAAAGAAAAGTTGAGTCCTTACTGTATGTGTGGAGAAAAAAGGCACAGCAAAATTAAAACCTCATCCCAAGTTACATATGGTGGATGGTGCATTAACGTTTGGGGCTATTTTGCTGCCTCAGGGCCTGGACAGCTTTCTATCATCAATGGAAAAATGATTTCCCAAGTTTATCAAGTAATGTTGCAGGAGAATGTAATGCCATCTGTCTGCCATGTGCAGCTCAACAGAAGTTGCCTTCTGAAGTGGCCCAGTCTGTGGCATAATAATAATAATAAAACTGTATTTATATAGCACCTTTCATAGGCATGACCTCAAGAAAGAGACTCAAACAAGGCATCTAAAGAATATAGCTGAACTGAAACAGTTTTGTTCAAAGGCACAGTCTAAACTTCCTCCTGAAGGCTGTGCAGGTCTGTTCTGCAACTACAGGAAACATTTGGTTGAGGTTATTGCTGCCAAAGCAGGGTAAGTTATTAGTTATTAAATCCAAGCATTCACATACTTTCTCGCTGCATTGTGAAAGTTTCAATAAAGACATGCCAACATTTAATTGTGTGTATGTTATCAGTTTGTATCTTGTTGTGATTTGGATTAAGATCAAATGTAATTTATGACCAATTTATGCAGAAATTCTGGTAATTCCAAAGGGTTCACGTGTGTTTCTAGCCACTGTGTTAATATACTGTTTATATACTCTATACAGTAGGTCTCTAAATCAGGGCTCTGTGGTCAAAGCTCTAATTTTGTCAATCTAGGAGTAATTTTAAGTTAGGTGAGGTGAATAGTTAGGCGAGATTTTAAGTGCATTCTGATGAGGCTGCAATTACAGCTAAGCCAAAGCGGTGCAGCAAATCAGAGAAGTATATTAAGTGTACAGCATTGGACATACGTTTTAAAACCAAGTTTGGCATTTCTTTCAACGATATCTGATATTTTTTGTTAGCCACTGCTAGCTAATATCAATTAAAGTGAATACCATGTAAATAAAACAATTGCCAAAGACAGATCCAGTAAAATGAAGTTTCTCGCAGTCACCATGTTTCAGATGCAGTCACTGTGTTTCAGAGGCAGTCACCGTGTTTCAGACGCAGTCACCGTGTTTCAGACGCAGTCACCGTGTTTCAGACGCAGTCACCATGTTTCAGAGGCTAATGGGCGGAAAGTCCCCCCCCAACCCCAGTGTTCTCACAAACAAACACAATTAGGCACTTTGTTTTCAACAGTTCCTCATGGACTACACTTCTGTTAATCAGCATTTTTTTCAAGTTCCTCGATCAAAATTATTTTTGAAAGTTTATCAAAATTGTTGTAATTTAAAAGTAGTCATACATACACTGAAATTAGAAGTATTTTTGTTATTAACATAAAATTACAGAAAAATTAAGATGCATCATTCACTTAGAGAGTTAATTTGTGAGTAAAATCTCGCAGTAGCTTTGAGCAACATATATTGCAATTACAAAAAATCTGATTGACCGCGGTCAATGCAATATGTTGAAAACATCATTTTGTTTGGACAAATGCAATAACATCTGAAAATGTGTCCTTTATTGGTGCAATAAGTCAACATAAGTTATTAGTGGCACGACTAAAAGCCGGACGCGTACCCGCATGCACTAACACTTATTTGGGTACCTGATGTCCCTTTCCTCCTCTTCCTACAGCCTCTCTGCTGCTGCATCCGAACTCACAACGCACCCGCAACGGGCACACCCGACACCAGTAACTCACCGTTCCACTTATAGCATAATAATCCACGCGTGTCTCACTGTTCTGCCTGCTTCGCCGCTGAGTTTAAAAAGTAAAAGGATAGGCAAAATGTAGTCTATTTCTCTATCACTCGGGTAGAATCCTTTTCTGCATTAAGTTTACAGTGTCCGTTTGCCGCATTCCATGTCCCGCAAGAATAGACAAAGTAATCTTTAAGCAGCAGTGGCCTACTTTAAGTCCAGACTTGTTTGATGCCTGAAGGGGTGTCCAAAGCAATCGCTTGGCTTTCCCTTAGAGTCTCACTTTCTCTCGATTCCCATGGCTGGTTTCTCAGTTTGCCCGCACCACCCGCCCTCATTAGTAGCAGCCAATGGCATTAAGTCCTCCGTTCATGAAACATTTTTTCTGCTCAACTACCTTTCCAGGTAGACAGATTGTTTTAAAAGGGCAATTTCTGTTGTAGAGTTAGAGATTTGCATTAGGCTTATGAAATCGTTCTTGGTGAAGGAAATTAAAATGATACATTGGTTTCATAATCAAGTAGTGAAGAGAGGATGGGACAAAACTAAATATGTCTACTTTTACCTGTCTAACACAGACTGGTCCAATGCTACATACTTTAGTCGGAATATTCAAAGAATTTGCCTAATCAAGTGTCATAAGCTTCACATAATTACTTTATTTAAGACCATTGTCCAGTTCTCCATCATTAAACAAATGTATGTCAGTCATAAAGTAGTGATCTCATGCAGACAAATGTACATCCAATTATTTTTCCCAAAACCATTAGGCCTTTTTACTTCATACTTAACTGAACACAATGGAGTTATGTGTTTTGTTTAGCCTAATTGTAATGCACATTAAAATTACATGACAAGATAACTTCTTTTAGACATCCGATTGCCAAAAACACTGCCCATGGCCAGATGACAGACATGTGCATGTTCAAGCACATCAGTCAGGGGTTAAAAATGCCATAACTGTCTAGACATGTGAAAGACAGATTGGGTGCATTCTATTTTAATAAATGCTACTGGATACTTAATATATTACAATAAAAAACATGATTCTCTAGATAATGTGGAGATTTGTCATTGGCTTCAGCACATCTTTAAGAATATTAAATAAATTACAGTAAAAATGTACCATAGTAAATTTGTATTATTTCTATTATTGAAATATGTAACATTTTTAGTCATACAACCTTGTTATTAAAATATACTCATCATCGTTATGAAGAGCACCTGGTCATCTACAGTATGATCTTTATTAGCACACTATACATGTAGGACTTCATCAGTATGATGACTACAAAAACAAAGTCAATTCTGAATAAGTATTCAATATGCTAATGTCCTAAACTTGTTCTTATATATTTATATTCTATTCTTGGAAGCTGTACTATCTGTACTATCAAATTCTGGTAAAAACTGATGGCAATAGAACAAAGACCTTGTGGGTAAATTTCACCATTCCTGATGGGTAAAAAATGTTTGGTTTATGGGTTGGGGTTAGTGTCAAATTTACAATTGGGGTTAAAGTCATAATTAAGTTTAGGTAAAGGGATATTGTTTAGAAGAAAACTAGGTGTATATAGTGCATTGTCCGATATTCATTTGAGCATACATTCCATTTTTTTAAATTAATTTGATTTCACCTTTATTTAACCAGGTGGGCCTGGGCAACATAAAGTGCAAGGTGCAAAACAAGATAAAGTTACAAAGTTACGCCAAAAGTACAAATATAGAATGCAGGGTTCTAAGATTATACAGTAGGAATTATATAGTAAACAGTCTGTGCAAATTGGCGCTTAGTTTGAGAGGCAGATCAATCTAATTGCAAAGTGGCAGTGCAAAAACAACAGCACTATAGATAAGGTAACATATTGAGCATAGCTGTGCAAATGATAATGTGCAAAATCATACAGACAGCTGTACAGGTGAATATGTGCAAGATGCACTAAGGGTGTGATGAAGGCACTAGGGCATAAACGGGCAAAGACGGGGAAGAGTAAAGTGTACTGGTCTGACAGAAGCTCTGATAATAGTTCTTTAAAGGTAGTGAGGGGGGCGGTGGACTCAAGTTTCAAAGGGATCAAAGGCCAAAAAGTCATAACGAGACAATTATTACAATTGTGTGGGGGGTTTTACCCCCAATTATCTTCCCTTCTAATTGGCCATGTTTAATTCCGCAACTCCTCAGCATGTGCAGGACAGTCCAAAATCGATCATATGCTTCCTCCAAGCATACTTCACCAAGCCGGTCTGATTTTTAATCACACTGCTCTTCAAGCTTTCTGTTGATACACGTGTGGTGAGGATACACATTCATCCACTATACATCCACAATTAAATTCACAGATGCACAAACTACACAAGGAGTCAACAGAAAGTGGTGTGACAAGGTGTTCTGGTCCACCTAGACACCTATCCACCCTGGGCAGCACTGATCCAATTAACCCATGTTAGATGCCCCGAGAATCATTGTAATGCCTTGACCAGGATACGATTCCTTACCACAGTCATGCAGTCATGCTAAAAGGCAGTGACTTAGACCACTGGACCATGTGGAGGCCCCATAACAAAGACAATTATTAATTTAATTATTGATCTTTATATTCTATATCGAAGTACCAGTAATATTTTTTGTAGTATATAAAAAGTGACTGCCAATTTCCATGGTAAAAGTATTATATTGAGAATATAATTTTTCACTATAAAATTTATCTGAAACATAGGTCAGTGATTTCAAAGATGAACAAATACAGCTGTATTTATAACTTTATTTACCAGCACATATTTTAACAGTTGACATTGAAAGATTTGATATAAACAAATTGAATTGTAGTGAGGTACAACACCAACCATTTGTACAACATCACAAACAACTTCAACAATGCCACTTTCCGTCTGAAATAAGTAGCGGGATTGTGCGGTGGAAGAAATCCGTTTGAGTCGACCCATCAGGACTCTAATTGTCTGTGAATACTGAAAACTGTGCTAGACAGATGTGCAGCTCTGGCTCTCTTGAAGTAGTCAACAAAACGAAAACCATAACCATGCTGCAGTCATAAAGACATTCCAGGAATAGACTGCATGTTCTACTGTTGCTGCTGCTTTAGGTTTTTTTTGGGGGTAGGGACAGAATTCAGGGGACACAATGTGTACACAGTAACGCACTCCACCTTTCTAAATCCTAAATCTCACTGTATTAGTCACACAGTTTTTAATACAACTTGATGACCCCAGTAATAGTAAGGTTGTCTAAGAAAGACAAACTCATTCACAGTCATCCCGCCACATACACGGACATACACTGTACTGTATATGCATTCCTATCACTCTTTGTCTATCTTTCACATCTGTAGAGGACCACAGTGGAAGAACCCAATAAATTGTCCCTCTTGTGTCTATGTATCTTTCTCCATAAGGTGCCCATTGCACTGGCAAAGTAAACCTTCAGTTGTTGAGCCTATGATATAGCACAGAATCATACAGTATACTGTAGCCCCCATCATCAAATCATTGGAGAACAAGGTTCAATCCGTATTCTGAGCCAGCCTTTTAACTGTACTACTGCCAGATTCGCATAAAGAAATACAGTAATAACATAAAAGCATCTGCTAAACTACTTCAAGTAGGAACAAACACATTGATGATACCCAGGAATGGTAAGCTAGGCCATGTATGCTAGGGGTCAGAGGTTTTGTGGCACATTTTCCCATCTTCCCTAACATCTTCATAGTTCGGTCTCTCTTCAATCACCATGTCTGCTTCTTTTCCTGTTTAGAAAAAAAAGGAAGAACACACAGACAATAAAAAATAGCTACAGTATTTTAACCAGGCAGTTGAAGACAGACTCTTGGTTAATTACATAAAAATTGTCTAGTCAAGCAAAAGGCAATTATAATGTATTCCATCTTGTCCTGGTAAATGCAACATGACTGAAATGGCTCCTCACACGCGTGGTCTTGGGTCTGTGTGTGATTCATGTTGATGTGTACACTGATGTCTCCACAAATATGGTAAAGATGGCCCCTCAAGGTTTGTGTCATGTCCCTACTAAAGAAATGTGATTTCAGTCACATGCAAACTAGACCAGCCATGCTGCGTGCATCAAAGAGCATCTGCATTGGCAGGAGCTTAAATAGAACCTACTATTTCTTTTTTGAGAACCCAGTGCTATTTGAGACACTCAATGGGCTGCAAGCCCCACCTCCTCCTTCTGATTGGTTTACATCATTCTACCTCATTTGTATCACCTTAAGATGAACAAAGAGGGATAATTCAAATTTATTTACTAAAAATGATATTGCTTCTCTCATTTATCTGTATGACAATCCTTTGTGTAGAAAGAAAAAATATGTAATTTGTCAAGACTGAATCAACATTGTACAAAGATTCATTACTATATAGAGTATGTATTTCAGGTTAAAAAAACACATTCCAATGTTTTCCTACAATTCAAATGTGCCTGGAACAGAATCAAATCTCAGTGTCTGCCAATGATTCACATTTGATTTGGATGTTTAGCCTGGGAGTCATTATTGCATCTGGTGAGGAAAGACAAAATGAATGTGTGTGATGTAGACAGCTGTGGATAAAACACAAGGATGGACAGGAGCGTGGTTACCAGAGTCAGAGTGGCCATTCTGATTCATTGTAGGGTGTATGACGCTCTGGTCCAGGTCAGCTAGGGTGGAAATGGGTGCAGCGCCACCAGTTGCATTGCAGATGTTCTGAGAGGTGTGATATACTATAACTCATCCTTCCAAAGCTATAATCTGAAAGCAGGATGTGATCCTCCTCTGTTAAGACTTCTGGTTCTAGGAAGTATAGGGCAACCCCCATCCTGAGGGCATTAGTGAGTGCCTAGGGCAGGGGCTGGAGAGTACCGATCTGTGTAGCCAAACAATACAGTGCATCTGGAAAGTATTCAGAGCACTTAACTTCTTCCACAATTTGATATGTTACACCCTTATTCCGAAATGGATGAAATTCATTATTTCCCTCACAATTCTACAAACAATACCCAATAATGACAATGTGAAAGAAATTTGTTTGAATTCTTAGCAAATTTATTAAAAATAAACAACAAAAAAAGCACATGTACGTGAGTATTCACAGCCTTTGCCATGACACTCAAAATTGAGCTCAGGTGCATCTTGTTTCCACTGATCATCCTTGAGATGTTTCCACAATCTGATTGGAGTCCACCTGTGCTAAATTCAGTTGATTGGACATGATTTGGAAAGGCACACATCTATCTATATCAGGTCTTACAGTTAACAGTGCATGTCAGAGCACAAACCAAGACATGAAGTCAAATTGTCTGTAGACCTCCGTGACAGGATTGTACTGAGGCACAGATCTGGGGAAGGGTACAGAAAAATATCAGCAGCATTGAAGGTCCCAATGAGCACAGTGGCCTCCATCATCCGTAAATGGAAGAAGTTTAGAACCACCAGGACACTTCCTAGAGCTGGCTGCCTGGTCAAACTGAGTGATCAGGGGAGAAGGGTCGTAGTCAGAGAGGTGACTAAGAACAAAGTTCACTCTGACAGATCTCCAGCGTTTCTCTGTGGAAAGAGGAGAACATTCCAAAAGAACACCCATCTCTGCAGCACTCAACCAATAATCAGACCTGTATGGTAGAGTGGTCAGACGGAAGCCACTCCTCAGTAAAACACACATGAAAGCCCACTTGGAGTTTGACAAAAGACACCTGAAGGACTCCCAGACCATGAGAAACAAAATTCTCTGGTCTGATGAAACAAAGATTGAACTCTATGGCCTAAATGGCAAGCGTCATGTTTGGAGGAAACCAGGCACCACTCATCACCTGGCCAATACCATCCTTATAGTGAAGCATGGTAGTGGCAGCATCAGGCTGTGGGCATATTTGTCAGCAGCAGGAACTGGGAGACTAGTCAGGATTGAGGGAAATATGAACGCAGCAATGTACAGAGACATCCTTGCTGAACCTCAGACTGGGGCGAAGGTTCAACTTCCACTGGGACAATGACCCTAAGCACACAGCCAAAGTAACAAAGGAGTGACTACAGGACAACTCTGTGAATGTCATTCAGTGGCCCAGGCAAAGCCTTTAACCCAATTTAACATCTATGGAGAGATCTGAAAATGGCTGTGTACCGACGCTCCCAATCCAACCTGATGGAGCTTGAGAAGAATGGGAGAAACTGCCCAAAAAATAGGTGCCAAGCTTATAGCATCATACTCAAAAAAGACTTGAGGCTGTAATTGTTGCCAAAGATACTTCAACAAAGAATTGAGCAGAGGCTGTGAATACTTTTTGGTATTTTTATTTTTAATAGATTTGCTAAGATTTCAAACACACTTCTTTCCCATTGTCATTATGGGGTATTGATTGTATAATTTTGATGGAAATAATTAATTTAATCCATTTCAGAATAAGGGTGTAACATAACAAAATGTAAAAAAAAGTGAGGTGCTGTGAACAATTTCCGGATGCACTGTATAAACTACACGTAATTGCCTTGTAGTTCACCTGGTTTGTTGTTTACACTAAAAAAGTATGTGCTTTTTGAGAGGTTTATTTTGGATCCAAACCATCTTTTATTTTTGACTGAGTTCATGATTAATTTGACCTCAAAAGGTAAGAAACGTAGCAACAGATTTCAAGCGAGAAACTGATTTCATGTGAAACCATCAATACAGTACATGTTGCTGTGACATGGGAATAAAAAATTGTTGTGTCAACAGAGTGTGCTAATAGAATGCAAGCTTCACAAAAAATGTAGATGGTTAAATGGATAACAAGACTGATGTGGTATGCCCACCCACCATGCTTTCCATAAAATGGATACTTTACAAAGGTTGACAGACCTTCGTGAAAGGAATTTGGCACTTGTCATTTCTCCCATTCAAGGGAGTAAGATTGTGTTGCCTATTGGAATGTCAGGGCTAATAGGATTATCGCCCTCTTCTGGTTAGGTCAAGTTTACCTGTCTTTGATATTTTATTAAAATTATTTGGACTACGGTTCCTTTATTATTTGTTTTATTGGGCAAGGTCTAGAAAATTCAAAATGGAATACAAACCAAATTTACTGACCTAGATGGGAAATGACCCTTAATCACACCTGATACCACTTAAACATCTGATCAGATTATTTTGGGTATGTCTATTTAGGCAGAAATCTACATTTTAGCCATTTAATTGAATAGTTTAAGTACAAACACGCACACACACTCACAAAAAAAAGGTTAAGAAATGTTGCATTGTCTCTATCTGGATTCTAGACTTCAACTTCACACGTCTGTAACGTCTCGCAAAGGTAGAGACAGGCGCGAAGGTTTAACTCATACAATAGACTTTATTGA
>JACXGM010005747.1:12090-19590 GCA_016801145.1 Umbra pygmaea
TACAGGATGAGGGGATGATTTTATGAAAGAGGGATGACAGAGGGAGATATACTCTACCTACAGGATGAGGGGATGATTTTATGAAAGAGGGATGACAGAGGGAGATATACTCTACCTACAGGATGAGGGGATGATTTTATGAAAGAGGGATGACAGAGGGAGATATACTCTACCTACAGGATGAGGGGATGATTTTATGGTGGTATAGACTGTCATGTATTTTACTGAGCAGGGTTTTATCCCCTTAAAAAAAGGGGTCCAAAAGGGTTATTTGGCTATCCACATAAGAGAACCCTTTTGTGGTTCCCAGAAGAACAATTTGAGAAGCCTTTTGGGTTCCATGTAAAATTCTCAGTGGTTCTATGCAAAAAGGGTTTTCGCAGGAAGCAAAAGGGTTCTCCTATTAGGACAGATAATTAACCCACTTTGGATTTTGTTTTAACTGTATAGGACAGAGTGTATTTACCATCGCTAGCGTGAACTCCACCAGTGCTGGAACACACTCGCGGGCCTACCAGGGACAGCAGTGTGCTGAGAAGTTTAAAGTCTCCCACAAAAAAGATGTAGTCTTTCTGAGGTGAAGAAGCTATCAGAGCCAACTCAGTCTGGTCAGCACTCTTTATACCTAAAAGAGATATAAACACCCATTAAAATACTGAACCCACATTATCAAGACATAGCACCTGAGGTTTGTGTTTGGGGTTAATCAGTCAATGTAGTATTTGGCAGACAGTGTTAGAGGATCGTGTCTCAGACCATCGGGTCCAGAGATAGCCTGCCTTCAAGTCATAACTCAGCCTTGCCGTCTACCCTCTGCTCACCAAGAACTCAAAACCAAACCCATTCACTCACAGTGATCATTGATATTAATATTTATTCAAGATGCTAGTGTGAAGATATTTTGTTTCCTACTTGATGAGGTTCTTCACCCTGACAGACTGTCAATATAAATACATCATGGATTAAGCTTATATTCAAACAATCATAACAAGCTTCAGGTAACTTCACCTCCTGCTAGCTTCAAATCTATGGACTTAATTTATTGTGGGAGTAGGTTAAAAAAATTACTAAATCACCTGAAATCAACTACATATTTGGCAATTATATGTTTACATGTCCCGAATAATGGGAATTGCATACACAGTAAACCCACAGACTGCTTGTAATGTGTGGTGTAAGGTAGGAGGCAAACGCAGTAATCCATGAGCGAGTCACTTAATGAATTAAAACACTATGCGGATAAAAAACAGGAATAACTAAAATATTGTAGCCTGATATTCAGAACTGAATTTGACATTGCGTTTCACTCCATTATTCAGTCTGAAGTTACTTCCATAGTAGACATTTTCCACGATGGGCGTTGTCAATGACCTAGTCCTCATCTCCTAACCAATCATAAAACTCTGCCGTCATTGCGACTCGACCATCAATTGGCTAATGTAATGTGAACAAACTACCTTACACCTGTTGATAGCATTGTCACCAACCATCAGATTACTGACCATTTTTTATAAAATGCCTTCAACACGATTTCCTGCTGTTGTTTTAGGGACGTTCTCTCTGGATTTGTTTAAAACAGCTGCAACAGCAACATCCATGCTATCATCATTTCTTCCATTGCTAGTACTGCTGCTGTTGTTTTCTCCGTCTCTCAGGCTCAATTTCATTTTGTCACACTATTGTCCAACCCCATGTCAGGTAAATTACACTGATTGGCTCATTAACTGAGATGAACAATTAAAATTCAACTGAAGCATTCAGTTATTTCTAGTATAACAGGCAACACATAACAGATAAACAATAACCGACTAAAAACCTGACAAACACGGGCTTAAATGCTAGTAACACTTGGCATAATTATTAACAGGTATGGACACTTAACAAACACACACACTGATGGATAATTAAAGGCCCTTACAGGAGGAAATGTCAGGTAAAAAGGAAACACAACAGAAAACACATTAGGGTGCTGACAGATACTGTACAACATCAGCCGTGACACTGTTAATTATTTTTCTTGGCAAATATGTCAGTAAGTTTGTAAAGACATAACTGAAATGTACAAAATAACTGTAAATGCAGTCTATTAATATCAATTGCAGTTCCACAATTAAGTATTCTCTTAAATGACAGCACAATTGCTTTATCTCAAGTACTAGCAAGACCTAAGTTCAACAGACTAAAATATTATTATTTGCACTTTGTTCTAGCTAGTCCTTCAGTGATGAGAAGTCATAAACCCTGTGATTTAGCTCTAGTGCTAGCTTGAACCTACTTTCTCAAGACATGTGGAATGATTAGAAAGGCAAAAATGGCTTTAAAGTATTTATGACAGATTTCCCACATTTTCCTTTATTATCCTTTGAAGAAATTAACATTTATCTTGAGGAACAAATCTAATATGATTCCTAACAAGTTGAAAAATTGTCAGAATCTCACTACTGAATTTACTTTTTGACAATATAGTTAATAATTAATAGTTTTACTACTTTGAAATGAATTAATATTTTATATGTAGTCATCACTTATAATCTGATTTTAATATTAATTTAATAATGTTTTATTTATTAATTTCCCGTTTTTCTCCCTTCACAATTTTTTATGTCTAATTCCCATCGAAACGTAATAATTTGGTCTGCAACCCTTCAGAATGTCCTAGATCAGGGGTCTTCAACCTGGTGTCCCAGGTCTAAATAAGTCTCAGATTAGAGGGTTACAATGAAAAACATCAGATTCTTATCACACTACTGGCTCAACACAGAAGCCTTAAATTGTAGAATGCAGAGCACATAGAAATTGAATGGATTACAAGGCCATTCCAATTCAAATCAATGTAGCAGAATGGTCCGAGCGCCAGCTATTTTTATGTGTACCATTCCATTGCAAAGATCTAGTGGCCTACTTCCGCATTAAACCTTTTTGCATGTTGTCACCATAACAACTAACAACAATCGCCATTTTCTTGTGTACTTGAATGACCACACCAAGCAGTTCAATGGCCTTTCTATCCATTCTATTTCTATGGCTGAGTGGAACCAACGGAATCACTTTCCCGATTACAAAGGCTGTAAAAACTGTCTTTCTTAAAAAAGATGCATATCGGATAATGACACCAAAGAAAAGCACAGCCTAAAATGGAGAATTTATAATGATGGGCCTATGCTGCCCATTGACAAACACAGTGAAAGCTAAAAAATCTTGTAACTTTCTCATCGAAATTCCAGTTCTAATGGCAAAATATTTACTACTTAGTGTAGAAAATAATTGTCTCATCTATACAGCTTTTTCAGATATTTAAAATATCATGAAATACATTTTCTACAGCTTTTGTAATCTAGTCACTGAAAGATAAATTAGTTGTATTTTCACTCTGCTCATTTTCTACAGTGTACCTTTAAGTCGGTACATAAATTGGAGGTTACACATTTGTCAAATATACAAACCTGATTAAAGTCACAGGAACCCGACCGGCACCCAAGGAGTCACTCATGAACAATTTGATATGGTAACTTACCCATCTCTCCAGGGCCGCCCTGTACCAATTCACACTGCCATTAGAAAACCCCCTGTGCATAATCAGAATGCCACAACCAGCATATGAGCCATGGCCACCTGCGCCACATGGAGGCCCCGTGATTCATACTTCAGAAGAGCTAGCAAGTAAGCATTCCAGTCTCAAGTCTATGCTGGCTCTATCCTGTGTGAGAAATAAACTTTAATTTGGGGACTGTCCCAACAAACCTACCCACTGCAAACATCTCCACACCCAGGCTCTGGAGTTTCTGAGCTGGATCCCTTACATTGTCCTGAGACTTCCCATCTGTGATTAGTATACAGACCTAAAACAAAAAGAAAGAAAGAAGGGAAGAATAAGGAGTGTCGAGACCATGGGGTTTACACATGTTAACACAGGAATATCATTCAGAACAGAACAATGTTTTCTGTCTTTGACTCCACTCTATCCCTGTCCCAGACCTTTGAGGCGTTCCGGGCTGAGTTTGGATTGAAGAAGTTGTCAGCAACATATTTCAGCCCAGCGCCGGTACGAGTGTTACCCCCCTTGTAGTTTAGGTTCTCCACAGCACGGACCAGCTCTGTGCCATTCAGGTAGGTGGTAAAGGAGAACTCCACTCTGAAGGGGACAAAATACAGAACAAGTCAAGTGTTAATGTGAAAGTAGTGTAGCAAATATAATGGTCAGTAGCAACAAACATTAAAGAAAAAAGATGAGTCAGACCTAGAAGTGTCACTGTACTGCACAGCTCCAAAACGGATCCCTGATGGGCCCACGTAACTGGCAAATGGCTTGACAATGGCAGCCATGAAGCCCTTGACCTGCATGAAGTTAGCCCTACCAATACTGGATGAACCGTCCACCAGGAACACAATATCTGCTGCTCCAGGATTATTACACCTGCCTGAAGAGAGGTGAGTTACAATAGTCTATGAACATGTGCTACAGCAGGCTCTGGCATGATATAAGCAAAGAGAGTCCTGGGAGATGCATTGTGTGAAAGATCTAGTCTGCTGTTTACCTTGGGCTTCAGCCTGGTGCCTTGAGGACAGTAGAACAGCCAGGGGGAACACCCATCTCCACATCTTCATAACCTGCACACAGACATTCACAACAGTTCAAGTTGAAGAAGATGTAATTTCTACTTGAGAATAAACAATTTAACAGGGCCTTCCGGGTAAATAACATACTAGAATTGTCTTCAAATCCAAACTTAACAGATTTTTAGATACAACCATAGACATGGAATGATTATAAATGCCATTCCAACTCAAATCAATGTAGCAGAATGGTCAGAGAAGCAGCCATTTTGCTGTGTCCCATTCCATTGCAAAGCTCTAACGGCCTAATTCCGCATTAAACCGATTTGCGGCAAGTCACTAGTTAGTTTTGCAACAGAGTAGTGGCCTGACAGTAGGTGGTGGTGTCTGACATCAGATGGTTGTGATCCGCCATTAAATCAAAGAAGAAGATCACCGTGGCCTGCCTTGTTGTGAACAATGACAGTATACAAAAGGTTGTGAAGAAGAATTGGAGAGTGCTGGATTTAATTGCGTTATAATTCTATTGGTTTTGAGAGCCAGACAAGATCTAAATAATCTTGCCTGATAGCTAGCTAAATATTACTTTGAGATAACTAATAGGAAAAATAGTGAGTACGACAACATTTTACAGCCCCAATGGCGTGTGTTGTCACCGTGACAACTAACAACAGTCACCATTTTGTTGTGTACTATTCGAATGACCAAGCAAAACAGTTCAATGAGGTTTCTATTGATTCTATTTCTATGGATACAACAATCAATGTAAACTGTCCTTCCTCCAAAATATAAAAATGACCATTCTATATATTCAATATTTAGAAAATATCCTAAATTATGTTATTTTCTGTACTGGCATAAATTCAGTATACATTGTCTATATACAGATAACATAGAAAAAGTAAAAATGACAAGTGCAGAAAACAGAGTTCATGTAGTGGTCTGTGTAACAAATTAACATCCAGCATCATCTGGAAGCATTTAGGGTAATGTAGTGTCACACTACGGAAGTAACAAGAGCCCACTGAGTAGGCTGGATGTGGAGCTCTTCTGACAGTCCTCCCACATGAAAGCGCTTATGATAGGAACACTCAGAAACTAAAACACTCACCATAATATATATATTATAGTGGAGACTTCTTAAAGCTACACTACATTACTTCCATATTAACACAGGACCATATGCACTGGAACAAACGTGCACCCACACACACACACACACACACACACACACACACACACACAAGAGATATACAGCCTGTGGCTTGTGGTGAATGAGTCAATGTTGTTCTCATCCTATCAGTCACTAAAACCAGACAACACACCTGCCTGTAGAATGGGTGGAATTTACATATTTGTAAGAGTTTAGATTGAGTTCAGTTATCTATTTACAACAGTGGGATAGCAAAAAAAGTTTTTGTGTGTACAACAAAGCTCACTCTGCAAGTGTTTGTGAAGGGATAACTGACTGCCCTGGTATAAAATGCAAGCACTCAGGCTGATCTTAGGGTTTGAACCACCTCAACTACCGTTAATAGCTGTATACAGTATAACTCAGTTATAACAAGTCCATGGTAGATGGACAGATAGAAGGAATTAATAAAAGGGGTACATGTGGCATAGTGGGCTAAGTCGCTGCATTGCAGGACAGTCTACAACACGATGTGTTGGGTTTGAGCCTGACCATGGGTTCTCTGACTTTCCTTGGGCCTCCTGCACAAGGCAGAGCAAAATTGGCATAGCGTTGCCCGCCGTGCCCGGGATTTGGGTTTGTTAAGTCAGATTATCTATCTTGTCACAACGCTCTCCAGCGACTCCTTGTGATCAGATCGGGCGGTTGTAAATTCAATCAATTCAATAGCTGGTACGACTAAAGGCATCCATGTTGGGTGAACAGTGTGAAACGAATCAGCGGCTCGAGCGACATGTGGTTGGATGAACTATGCGTGTGCCCCTCGTCATTCCACAGATTTGTAAAAGTTGTTGTGGAGCTGCCGACAAGGGAGGATTAGAGAGGGAATTGGGAAGGGAGGGAAATCTGGAAATCACAACAAAAAAAAGGAATGATGAACAACTATTTAAAATCAGATTCATTTCTTATATATTTCATTTCTTATATATTTCATTCTAATATATTTCTCACCTACAAAATGATTTTGCAAACAGTGGCTGTGGGGTGTCAGATGGCTCAGTGGTTAGGGAGTTATACTTATTGTCTGATGTTGCTGGTTAAATTCCCGAGTGGGCCAAATGTTCTGTTGTCCTTGATCAGGGTGCTTGACCACAAGATGCTCCAAGTGAATAAAGTTATAATATTTTTAACAATACATTACTCTCTCAGTGAACCTTTTTTCTGCCAGAGACGCTAGATTGAAAGGTTGTCATTGACGACGATAACTAAACCCACGATCCCACGCTACTTAACGACATCATCCAAGTACATCTATTGCTATTGTTTTGATTGAGAGACCCCTAGCGGCCAAAAACTACATATTGTACGTTTAATGAATGGAATTGCTGTTAAGTCAGACAGCAGAGTTCTTGAGGGGTAAACCATGCATTTGCATGTGTTTTCTTAAATTGCTAGGGCACCTATACTTTAATTTAGCAGTACAGTTATCAAGTTCAAATAAACTTTAGAATGCCATGATATGCAGGCTGTTCAGATAAACATAGATAGCCAACATGTTAACAACTGTAACTAATTTGTGAGCTGTGTCATTATGTTTTTCTCTATGATACAGGCTACCTTTTGCACAACATTTGAAAGGGTTGTTTTGTGAATTGTATAATGTACTGTACTTGAATTTCAAAACAGGGAATCAGTTAATGAATGGAATTGCTGTTAAGACTGGCTTTGTTGAATTCATGTAGGCTTTGTGCCTGAGGGACTAACAATATGTAAATTTGACAGAATGGTGAACTGTAGTTTTGAAAGTCATGGAA
>JACXGM010005748.1:0-19387 GCA_016801145.1 Umbra pygmaea
TTAGTTCAGAAGTGCATGGAAAATACACTTGGTTTTTCATTTATTTATGAGTAGATTTAAAAGTCCGGTAAGAAAATGCTATTTTTACATTCAAGATGGATTTTACCTGGGAAAACTATGCTTTAAGTCATTACTGGGACCCTTTGATGACCAAAAAGAAGGATTTTATGACCGTAAGTAAAATATTTTGTACTAAAATGTTAACATAAGTGACGTGTGGTAGTGTATTTCCTTAGTATAATGTGATTGTTTTCAAGACGCGTACCTGACATTAAGTAGTCTAACGTTGTGAGTTTTAGAGCTACACTAAAACCGAGATATTTGCTAGAATCCCCAGATTCTAAGCTTTAAGAACATATAAGACATGTATATATAACGCACTAAATGACGGTGTTAGCCTTGTTTCTAGTTTTACATTCCATTTAATTTGAGGCACATGTGTACAAGGCACGTAGCTCACATTATGAGGGGAAATTATTATTTTAGTTATAGCTACTGTAGAATGGTGACATTTGCTACATTCCTGAGTGTCTAAGCTTTATGTAGATATATAACATGTATATATGACCTAGAAATAGGACTTGTGAACTGTGATTGTTTGGACTTGTGAACCAGTATTTGGGGGTGGTGGGGGGCAGCAACCTACCGCCGCCGCTATGGTGCTCCCTAACTGGTTAAACTCAGAAATAGTAAGTATTGGCTCAACAGCTGAATATTTAACTGGACAAAGGCCAATTGGAAAATGTTGCCGAGGGACTAATTTGAGGACAGATAGAAAGGGGGTTGTATTTTCATGCTTTAATTTAGAACAGTACAAACCATGCATTGGTTTAGATTAGTTCTATATGATCTGATAGATGAAAAAGTCAATTTTTTGATGTTACTGACAATTAAATATTATTGTTGTAGTGAAGATGATTAAAAGGAACAAGTTTGACGTAAAGAGCCATTTACACATTAGACACAATATGTGCCGGTGACGAGGGTGCAGCAACTTTTCCCGACTTAGGTCTTTAAGTTCACTTTACTTTGTGTGTCATTCTGTCACACTTTAGATGGTAGTCTGGTGTTGGAGTGTAGGAGATGAAGGGAGACCAAGCAGGGAGTGGAGTTCTTCGTTTAAATTACAAACTAGGTTGCCAACACGAATTATAAACAAAGCACTTGCTAAATAAGGACTGACGGACAGGTATAGTGAATGCACAGCAAATATATACTGTTAACTATGCTCTATCATGGTACGCTAACAGATATACACAGAGCATACGCCAGGCTCAAATACTGTATACAAGATATACTTTTACTTACAACACTTAGTGGTGAAGGCACAATTAACCTCTTAAGGATCGCCCGCTAATTGTAATATTCCCCTTAAAAAAACACACCCAAAGTTGACCTTAAGCAAGTAGAAACATATGGTTGATATTTCTGAAAAGGAAAGACTTTGAATTTTTTGTAAATGTAAAATCTATTTAGAATAAATGTACACAGTGAATATGGCACAAGATGTAAGAAAATACAAATTACATAGATTTTTCTCCAACATCATATATCAAATGCAAATAAAAATCCATATATTTAGATATTGTCTTGGAAACACATGTAATCATGTCCCCCAAGAGAGGACAACATATGTCAAAAATTTTAGAATGATCAAGTCAAAAGCCAAGGAGCTATAGACTATTTTGTAAGTGGACCCCAAGTGTCCTTCACGATTGTGCCCAGATGTACCCAATTGTCCAAATGAATAATTTTCCTAAAAATATACATGATATTGTAGTTTATGTAGTTTGTGGCTTACAAGAATCAATAAAAACATTATATGCTTGCTATTCTTATAAAACACCTATTAATACAAATGGCATGATATGGATAAAACATTTTTTTATTTTAGCAAAACACAACAAAATCTAAAACAGAAATTACCACTTCGTACACTGACCCAACTTCTTGTGCGATACAATGTGATGTAACACTAAAAGTATAAAATAAAATATTTTCCAATGTCCATCAGATCCAGAAAACAACGGCAACACAGTAACAGGGAGTAGGATCCAAAATGGCACACACCTACTGTACAAACTAATGAGACTATATAATTAACAACACTAAACCGGTGTGCAGGGATAATTAGGAATATGTCTAACAGGTGTGCTCTACTTCAAACATATTCCATGAATTCAATGGAATGTCCAGGAGGTGGTGCTCTAATCCCATAACACAACACATACATATTTAAAGGGACATTCTACCCTTCTAAAGTCTTCAGTATACTGAAAAATTAGGTTTTAGAGTGCGCGCGCACAAGGCACGCACCAGTCTTTTTTTCAACGGCGTGCAACAACGCGGAAACAAGAAGTATGGATGAGTTCGAAGGCACAGTATACAATTCATAATAAGACAGTTAATGGTTTATAATAAAACAGTTAATAACAACACAGTTAAGATCATCTTAGCAACTGTTGACGTCATCATTTACCTTTTTCTTCTTCTTCTAGTCTGTAGAAATAGTAAAGTTGGTAGCCTTTCCTCAGTTGCGACACCACTGTTCAGGAGAAGACTGCAACTAGTGTTGTGAGCACCACGCACAAGTATAAGTACTTATGGCACTCCCATGACGTCACATTGTCATGCGCCAGGTTGGCAACAGCGTGTATACTGAAGCTTTAACACCTCAAAATCATCCAGGTTGTTTTCCCAACATCCTAGGTAAAAACATATTTTCAATGCATTCTGCACTTCTTAAGCTGTACTCCGTAAGTTTTTGTGTTCATTCCCCAGTGACGTCACTGATGTCTGAATTAAACTACAGGGGAGGAGATCATAAAACTGCGTACTCTGTCTGTGAATAGGAGTACTCCGGTACAATGGGTTACAGTATATGCACCTTTTAAGAGTGGGACATGGAAATGTTTTTACTTTCAACCATCTCCTGCCAAGAAGATGATTTCAACTGTTTGATAAATAATTTGAGTTTTGATGTTCAAATGGACCAAAGCGTTTTTGAAATAAAAGCCAGGCCAGATGAAGGAACAAATTTTCACAGGTAAGGAGTTGATTTACCATTATCTACTTGGCTGGGGTTAGCCTTTATTAGCGCCAATGTAGCATCTTGTAATTGTGTAAATACTTAGAGGAAAGAACATAAAAAAATAAAAATGCCTTATACAGTACTGCTAACTCTGTTCTGTTTAAAGCCAAGGTGGTTGTATACTTTCTGCAGCAATTGTTTGGAAATAACTACTGAAAGACCAGTTATTTTAATGGGTGAGTGGCTAACTGGCTAACAAGTTTGTTGTCTGGGGTTTTCATGCAGCCCCCGGCCTATCTGGAGTGGAGGTAGCAACATCAGCTTCAGTGTATCTATCAGTGATTGTATAAATACTTGGAGGAACAAACGTAAAATGTAAAATAATCTGTTATAGATTCTGGCTAAATCTTTACCTAATGAAGCGTTGTAGGCCTTATCTCTGGGTAGATATTGTGATCCGTAGTAAATGTTTCAAATTGCGGTGTTTAATTTCTAGTTAGTAGCCAAGGTCCTTACACAAAATATGACTCCACTAAAGCGACTCGCAGTGCGCAGGCGCAAAGTTGGCATTGACTTTTGTAATTTGTATTTTTTTCAAGTAAAATCCGATACAGAAGCAACCAAACTGTACCATACTCACAGAACTCTGGAACAGCACTGTATATGAAGTTAATCAGTCTAGGGTATTTTTTTTAAATATATATTATAAAATATATTTAAGATGTTTTTTTTAATCAGGAAATGTCTATTGTCTCAACATAGTCCATAAGTAAACCTACATCATTACAATATAGTTCAGGCATGCCATAACATAAAAAATTCCCTGCTATGTTGTGACAGTACCAAAATAACTTCAGCCATGTCTGTATAAACTCATTGATTTACATTGTAAATAAATGGCTTATCATACAGGTATAGTGAAAATATTAACAATAATATTACTTATTTGCATAGAAAACCTGATGTTCCAAGATTTCTTTCCCTGCCAACTTGTTAATTATGTTCATTGTAACAAATTTTTGAATTTCACAAAACTAGTACATCATATGCCAAGACTTGATTTGTGCAATTCCACAATATAATTTTATATCTTGATCATGTTATTTCAATATAAAGTGTTAGTGAAGTCATGTGGTGTTTCCTGAAATGTGGAGAAACACTGCCTTGAGCACTACTATATGATATGAAAGCTTGTCAAAGGAATTTGTAAAAAAAATTATTAGCAGTGAATTACAAATTCAATATTTCAGGCTAAATCCACAAGATATGTTTAAACGTTCCCATATTCTTTATACATTTCTATGAAAAGCACAACACAGAGTGAGGGTAAAACTACTCGAAATACAGACCATATTTTTAAAGGATGTAAAATCCAGATGCATGGTGGAAAAAGATTGCCAGCATTTTGGCGTTTGCCTGTTAATTTGTTGTGGGGATTATGACTCATACTGTGAATTCCCAAATCAAATTTCCTTGACTGCTCAAATTTAGAATGATGTACTGTAGCTCACTTTCTTAATGTTGTAGAAAGAAAAACATATCATTTTCTTATGTGCATCAGAGATGTATCTTTTCTTAGCTTTGGACAGCTTGTTTTTAGTAACAATTTTGTCACTGTGGACTTATTGTAAAAAATATATTATTATAATGACAGTACTGGCAATAATATTTTGCTTAATCAGGGAAGGTTTGTCATTGAGAAAAACATTAAAACATTAGGCTAATACTTTATGACATTGCATAATGGACTCTTTAAATGTAGCCTTTAGTGTCTGAATGACAACACCTATAGAACCTTTTCTATATCATGGGTAACTAAAGATTTTATCATAACTTAGAGCTATGACTTTTTATCTCCGTAATTTGGTTTAAATGTACTATATGTAGTTTTTAGCCACTAGGGGTCTCTCAATCAAAACAATAACAAAACATGTACTTTGATGACGTCGAAAAGTAACGTTGGATCATGGGTTTTGTTGTCATCTTCAATGACAACCTGCCAATCTAGCGTCTCCGGCAGATGAAAATGTTCACTGACAAAGTAATGTATTGTTAAAAGTATTATAACTTTACTCACGTTATGTTTGGCGGTTCCCTGGAACTAGATGAGTCAAAGGCTATATAACGCCATTGACGGAAGACAAAATGAAACGTCCTGTGTCTTCGAATGAAATTACAAATTTCTCTGAGTTTGAAAGTTGGCGGAAACATTTAGGATAATGTAGGTACACAACTAACAAATATATATAATATAAGTATAGTGATGTTTCCTTTTTCATGCAAAGTACGTCTTTTGTTTTTGTTTTGGACAACTACATATTGTACCTTTAATTGGACTTTCAAAGAAAGTGTTTCCTCGGTCTTGCCAATTGAAAAACAAGCTATTCGGGCCGGACTGGTCTTTCTCCTACAATGTTCAACCAGTCCTAGAAAAGGACAATTTAGAAGAGGGTAACATCTTTTTATGTCATAGGTGCTCTAGACCTGTCTTTCCATTTCAAAGGCAATCCTATCAGCCAACCAGTTGTGTATATGTAAATATACAGTACATTATAAGAATCCGAATGCCAAAAGAGACTGAAAGAAATACATCATAAAGACAGTAATTTCCTCATGTAAAGTGATGATTTATTAGCTGACACACTAAACCTGACCAAAGTAGCACAATGTATTCAATGGAAACTTAAGAAAATAATGAGTCAAATACAAACACACCATGATGACAATTAATTTATAATTCACAGGGAATATTCTAACAATATTAGATGTACAGAGTACATATTGATTGGCTATGCTTTGATATTCAATTTCCTGCACTTTCTATTATAGCATTTTAGTGCTACCTTCTCTAGCTATTTTGGTTTAGAGGTCTTTCGTATTTAAACACATATTTAACATTGACAAGAATACAAAATCATTTTGATAAGGGACATTGCATTTTATTAACCCTTTAATGTTCGACTCAACCGTTTGGTAGAGCACACAATGGTTTTTTTTCGCAGCAAGGACATTAAAGGGTTAAAAGACATCCAGCAAAAGCAAAATATTTGTCTGGCTTGGCTATAGCTTCCCTATTCATCTCTTTCCCTCTTTCCCTCTCTCTCCCTCTCTCTCTCCCATGTTCCCCCTCTCCCTCTCTCTCCATCTCTTGCCATATTGGGTAGGACCGTGCAGTGGCGAGGCAGGAGGTCAGAATGTTAGCCCCTCTGCAAGGGTTTTGCTGTGGGTGAGTTGCGATCACACTGAGGTCCAAACAACTCCAGGAGGCACAAAGGCGAACATAAAACTGACACGTTATGGGTCCTTGCTGCCGCCTACAGCCACGTCATGTCACAAAGTCTGGAACACTGCTCTCCACTCAATCTAATGGATCTGACTGGGAGAGGGGTAAGTTAGAGAAGATGTAGGGAAACAGGGTAAGGCGAAATGAGAAACATGATGTAGAAACAGTACACATGTGTAGGAAAGGATAAAGGATAGCAGAACGAGGCCGAGATACAGTTTGCCTGGAGTGCCACACAAAGACTGGAAAAGAGGATGAATGAGTTCCAGAAACCTGCTGGTGGTCTGAATATACCCAGATATCAAGTCTTTTACCACTTACAGTGATAGGTGATTAGAAGATAAGTGGTGGCTTTGTAGTGGAGGTGAGAAACCACTGCATGCTGGGATACATGCTGAGAGGCTAGTGGTGGTGAAGTCCTCTATTTAGTGTGTGATGAAGAAGTCCAATGAATGAGGTAATTGCAGTCATTGTGAGGGTGACACTCTGGGAACATGATGTTCCTACTGCTTTTAAATGCTATTGATGTTTTTTTGCTGCTAGTTCTTTGCCCGAGCTTTATTGAAAATGTGATTTATACCTTAACTGTGTGGTTTGAATACTGAATGCTGATTGGTTGAATGCCAGCGTACTTACTGTATACCAAGGATGTGACATCCATATAATTTCAGGCTGTGTTAGATTGTCAGTGTAAGTGCAGTGTCCAGGAACACATTTTCTTATTGCTTGCATAGAACCCACCATTAAATTACTGATATAGTAGTTTAGAAGTAATTTTGCTGCTGGCATGTGGATGCTCAATGTCACCTTAATTAAGGCTCAGAGACTAAACTCTCTGTGGGAGCCTATAGCTGTTCTGTAAAAAAATTAAATCAGGAACATGAAAAAAAACATGAAATATAATCCCTAATGCAGCCGACATATGCATGTATGGCCAAGATTTTTGACGCCATGGTATGATTTACATGAACATTCTAAGACCCATTAGCTTTGAAAAGGTGATGAATCATTTATAGTTACTATAAATTAATGCAGTAAATCTATGGATGTAGTCTGCTATACTAACATCATAATTGGTTGTGAGTTTGCAGAGTGGCAGTGCCTCTGATCTAGTGAACAACTAAGGGAGGACAAGATGACAAGATGAGGGGCCAGAAGAGATGGCTTCGGACAGACACAGCTGGAAGGATGCAACACATCAGCTGGGGAGCAGAAGGCCTCTTGTTTCTATGACAATAATCATTATACAATGCATATTATCAAGAGGAAACAACTGAAGTTTATGGGGGGCGCAGATGGCTCAGTGGGTAGGGAGTCAGACTTGTAGTCAGAAGGTTGCCAGTTCGACTCCCAACTGAGCCAAATGTCGTTGTGTCCTTGGGCAAGACACTTTACCCTAATTGCTCCCAGGTCGTTGCTGTAAATAAGAAATTGTTGTCAACTTACCTGGTTAAATAAAGGTTAAAATAAAAAAATAAAAATGTTGCGGCATATTCAGTGACGACTCTGAGCTTTTCTTGTCATTGTTGGAAATCGATCAACTTTAATGGCAAATGGCAGCTTGTCTCTAATAAAGTGTAGTGCACTACTTTTGGTAAGCTCCCTATAAGCCCTAGGAACAACAATGATGTACAATTATTTAAATGGAAAGGAAAATTATGCCATTAAATAATTAATAATAATTATTATTATTTGTATAGCGCTTTTCTATGACCCAAAGCACTTTACATAGTAATGGGGGAAGCCCACCTCATCCACCAATGTGTAGCACCCACTTCCATACACAGTCTCACACATAGAATCCCATTAACTTCAGTAGCCATTTTGCACCAAAACGCTCACCACATATCAGCTATCAGGTGGAGTGGTGAGTAGTTGTATATGCCAATTAGGAATGTGGGGGATTACTAGGCAGCCATAATTGAAATGAGGCCTGGTTTGGAATTTGGCCATGGCACCTCGGTTAAAACCCATACTCTTACAAATAGTGCCATGGGATCTTTAGTGACCACAGAGTCAGGACACCCGTTTAACATCCCATGTGAAAGAAGGCATCCCTATCACTGCTCTGGGGCATTGGGATTGATCTTTAGACCAGAGGGAAGACTGCCCCTTACTGGCCCTCAACGACTACTTCTAGCAGCATTGGTCTCTCATCCACGGACTAACCAGTCCTGACCCTGCTTGGCTTTAGAAGCCAACCAGCAGTGGAATACAGGGCGCTAGAGATGCCTTCTTAGCATTCTCTTCAGACTGCTGTATCATGGGGGAGAGTTTTGATCTACGTTGTTAAGAGGACCGACCGCTTTCATGACTGAATTAACATTTTTCATTCCTGTGAGGCTATAATATGGGCTCTCTTTGGGACCCTTGGGATGATTTTTTGTATCTCTGAATCAGCCTCCAACACACCTGTAAAACACAACAATTAAAAGACCACTACAAAACATTTAAATTCAATGTCTCTTTGTGGGACTATTGATCAATCCTAGCTTCTAGTTCCAGAACCATGCTATTCCTAATTCTGAGGCTGTATCAACAGAGGGATGGGCCATACAGAACCCACAAAAAAAGATCCACAGCTGTACTGTACACAGCTGTTAAGCAGGTTTAAATTGCCAAATGATTAGTGAATCTGTTTGGGGCAAACCAGGCCATGTGGGAATACAAACAAGAAGAGCAGGTCATTGCAATGTACATCTAACATTCATTCTGTGGTTTGAGGTGGCCACTTTAGCTACCTTGAAAAGGTAACATTCCTGACATTTCTGTACCCATTGCCTTGTTCTAGCTAATGCTCTTCATAAATACAGAATCACTAGGCGAATATGTGGACAGAAGATGAACACTGTTAGGATGTTTCATGTGATAACGCCAAATTGGAATTGCAGGGAACATGTTGTTTATTGCTCCATGGTGAATACACATTTGCATGTAATGAATATGTGGATGGGGAAGAAAATGGCTGAGCACACAAGTTAAACTCATTAGTAAGCCCAGCAGGGCATTTGTTCCACAGCTATCAAGAAATCCATGAGCTGAGTTTTCATTCCAGAACTTTGAGTCTATTTGGATGTTTAAAAAACATTTAATATCTACTATAGATGGGTTGAAAAAACAGAATCACAAACCAGACCCTAATCCCTACCAACTTCAATCAATCAATCAATCAATATTTGTTTGTACAGTATAACACATTTCACATACAACATGTTTAAATATAAAAACAGTATAGAAATAAAATAAAATAACAAAATAAATAAAACCGTAGAGACTAAGACTACACACACACTAGGGAAAAGCAAAAAACATATATCATTTAAAAAATGTCAGCAGTTTTGGCCAATCTCACATTCTCTGGCAGATTATTTTATAAGCTGGGTCATAAACATTAAAAAACACCTCTTCATATCTCTTGGTCCACAGTTTTGGGAGTGTTAAAACGCTAGTGCCAAAAGATCTGTGCAACCTTTTTGGTACATCATTTAAAAATATGTCCCATATTTATTGGTTGGGGCAGAAATGGGCATTCTGTTTGCTCCTTGTCTGGTGTTGCTCAATACCTTTGCCGCAGCATTTGATAGTGTTTGTATTTGACCAGTAGCAATCTTGAGTAGATGCAGCAAAAGAGAGGATCACAGCAGTCAAGCCAGCTTGTAATAAAATTAGGGGTGTCTCCATTTCAGCTTGTGAGAGAAATGGCTTATCAGAGAAAACCTGGCCAATTGTTCTGAGGTCATAAAATGCTGTTTTATCACATTGCTAATATGTGACTAAAAATTGAATTCACGATCTTAAATTGCACCTATTCACCTGGAGGTTTATTGTGAATACACATTAAATGTTAATACACATAATTATATGTAATAAAAAGTCCATCCAGACCTTTGAAAACTACTATATAATTCCTAAAGAAATTATTAAAATATGAAATATAATTGAAAACGTATACTTTAATACTATACACTTGTGGGAAATTGGTCTCCACAAAGCTTGCCATTTCAGTGTTCTTAGATATTTTTGTTAGTAGTTACTATGGTATACTGAAGTATAATTACAAGCATTCCTTAAGTATCAAAGGCTTTTGCAGAGTCAATATTTGCAGTGCGTCAAGATGTGCCGTTAAGGAAATGGTAGGAGGCAGATGCATCTTCTCAAATGTAGGTTGGATTATTGTAGACGAAGTTTCACTTGTGCCACTATGACACTACGAACTGATGACTAGAAAAACAACAAACACTAACTACAAGCCACACTAGCTTGCATCTGAACAACAGGTACTGGGATAAAATAACAAAGATTCTCATTAAACAAAGACCTTACTGAATCCTAAGTAGAAACTTGAGCAGATACATCAAACCGGGAACTTCTACATTACATGGACAGGAACATCCGGGTGATAAAATAACAATGACCAACAACTGATTAACAGACAGAACTTATATGTAACTAGTAAGGGAAGTTGAGTGCAGCTGGGGATCAATCAACCAAAATGTTAGGACAACTAAAACATGTGACTAGGTCACGTGATACAAGGAGCGGGAAAACAGAACCATGTCACACAATCAAAACAAAACATACAGGGGAGAAACTAAAATGAGAGAATAAACACAAGACCTGGGAACACTAGGAATGCATAGACACACAGACACACCATGACACAGTGTTGACCCTTCTCTTTCAAGACCTCTGCAATCTGCCCTGGCATGCTGTCAATTAAGTTCTTGGCCACATCCTGACTGATGGCAGCCCATTCTTGCATGATCAATGATCAATGAATGATAGTTTCCTGGCCCGGGACCCAAAATGTCAATTTTTTGTTTACCGAGCCGCTTAGTTATCACTTTTGCATTATGGCAAGGTGCTCTGGTCATCACCAAACTGGCATTTGTCATCACCAAACTGTTCTTGCAGGGTTGGGAGAAGTTGCTCTCGGAGGATGTGTCGGTACCATTCTTTCTTCATGGCTGTGTTCTTAGGCAAAATTGTGAGTGAGCCCACTCCCTTGGCTGAGAAACATGACACAGGACTGATAGCAGCGCTCACCTTAACATCTCCAGACAAGGTGTTTTTCCGGATGGCCCAAACAATCGAAAAGAGGATTAATCAGAGAAAATGACTACCCCAGTCCTCAGCAGTCCAATCCCTGTACCTTTTGTAGAATATCAGTCTGTCCCTGATGTTTTTCCTGGAGAGAAGTGGCTTCTTTGCTGCCCTTTTTGACACCAGGCCTTCCTACAAAATTATTTGCTTCACTGTGCGTGCAGATGCACTCACACCTGCCTGCTGCCATTCCTGAACAAGCTTTGCACTAGTGGTGCCCCAATCCCGCAGCTTAATCAAATTTAGGAGACGGTCCTGGCGCTTGCTGGACTTTCTAGGACGCCCTGACGCCTTCTTCACAACAATTGAACCTCTCTCTTTAAGTTCTTGATGATCCGATAAATGGTTGATTTAGATCTTACTAGCAGCAATATCCTTGCCTGTGAAACCCTTTTTGTGCAAAGCAATGATGACCAGTGTTGGTCACGTTACTTTAAAAAAGTAATTATTTATAGTTACTAATTACTTCTCACAAAGAGTAACTGAGTTAGTAACTGAGTTACATCATTATAAAAGTAACTAATTACCAGGGAAAGTAACTATTGCGAAGTATCGCAAACAACTTGGAAGCCCCCAATATAAATTACTGTTCTCAAAAAAATTAAGGGAACACTAATATAACATCCTAGATCAGAATGAATGAACTAATCGTATGAAATACATTTGTCTTTACATAGTTGAATGTGCTGACAACAAAATCACACAAACATTATCAATAGAAATCTAATTTATCAACCCATGGAGGTCTGGATATGGAGTCACACTTAAAATCAAAGTGAAAAACCACACTACAGGCTGATCCAACTTTGACCTCACAGGTCATGCTGGAGGATGTTGCAGGCAGCAGAACGTTCCCCACGGCGTCTCCAGATGCTGTCACATGTGCTCAGTGTGAACCTGCTTCCATCTGTGAAGAGCACAGGGTGCCAGTGGCGTATTTGCCAATCTTGGTGTTCTCTGGCAAATGCCAAACGTCCTGCACGGTTTTGGGCTGTAAGCACAACCCCCACCTGTGGACGTCGGGCCCTCATACCACCCTCATGGAGTCTGTTTCTGACCATTTGAGTGGACACATTTGTGGCCTGCTGGAGGTAATTTTGCAGGGCTCTGGCAGTGCTCCTCCTGCTCCTCCTTGCTGGTTTTAGATCACTACTGGTGTGAAGCATGTGCAGATCGAATATATAAGGTCTGTGGTTCAGATTCAGGGGTCTTAATGGGCTGTGCCTTTGAGTGTTTTGTACGAGCGTGGTAAACCTGGATGTGCGTTTAATAATGCGTAGTGTTACATTCTTATGGTTTCAGTCGTGTCGGGTAAATGAGTGTTTTGTACGTCTCATAGGTCTCAACACCTAGTGGCGGGCCGTGCATTTTACACCTAGGCCTTCACTATCTTCCCGAAATTAAAACGCATTATAATAACCTCACATTGACATTCTAGGGCTATAGGTTATTGTCATTCGGCATATAATGCACCCCATATTCATAGTGAAGATATGTTTATTCCACTCGATAAAGGTAATTTAACACGAGGCTCAACACCTATGAGACTTACAATACACTTATTGATACGAGTACCGATAGGAGTACTTTTAAGAACTATGCCAAATGTCACATTTATCAAACTAAAATCTGCTATTTCTTAGATGTTGATCAGCCAATTCAAATATAGAAAAGTAAATATTCCTACATATCCAGAAGAACATCATTTACATTGCAGGTCAAGAATGTGTAATATTTATTAGATGTCAATGGTTTACGTCTCTTTCCCTAATTAAGTGAGAGAAACACGTTAGTAAACGCGAACGCAATAGACGTTTGTGTTCGAATTTGCCCTAACTATGCATTGCAGACGTTTTGTGTAAGATGAGAATGTCTGTTTGACGTGACTTTCTCCAAAACAGGGATAAGTACCTAATCATATTATTCTGTTAAGGTATTTTATTGTTTTATTATAATCGGTACACAATTAGCTGTACTATCAATGTAATCTACTGAACAAAATATAAATAGGCTACATCATATTTCTTTTAAGTTATATTTCATAACGTTAGTATGTCAGAACTCAGAAATACCACTATTTTGTTCACCCAGAAGTTTTGCAAACTACCGACATTCGTCTTTCCTCGCTGAAGGTGGCTTTCAGAGGCTAGGTCCGGGGCGTTGCTCATGCCGTTTTCTACAGTTACAGTATGCACCGAATTGCATACTTCATTCTTTCCTGTACTTTAATGTACAGGTATCGCTATCGGCCCATCCCTAGTTAAGGCCCTGCTATTAAAAATATATAAAAATCCATCAAACTCACCAAAGCTGCTCATTATTTGAAAACGAAGTCCTTTCTCTTTTAAAAAGACTTCTATGAAGCGGTTGTACAGCACATCTTTGCATTAAGTTCCAATAAAAGATCTTGCCCAGTGCTGAGAGTCGATCCTGCCCAGTCCTATATTTGCCACCAAAGCTACTTCTTCACCTCCATCTGCCATTCTGCTAGAAGTAAAAAATATAACAAAAAAAAATTGAAAGTTTAAAGAAATCGGAGAAGGGAGAGCTAAGCTGGGAGAGCTAAGCTAGTTGTTGTTCGGATGGCAAACTTTTTAAAAACTTTTTTTGCAGAACTTTATTGAACTGCCCATCCTATCAGCAACAGAAATGATGCTGACGTAAGGCTAGGCCTGCAGAAACGCTTTACTTGGTCAAAGAACACACCCAACATGGTAAAGACGAAATCTGATTGGTTAAAAATATGACAATCAACAACATGTTCCTGATGGGCTTCAACAGCAGACGGTATTCACTCAGAATTCTGAAGGCCCTAGTCTACCCGGAGACAACACAGATGAAAAAATCTTATTGGATAAAAGCTTTCATTTATATGAGCTGCGCTAAAAGCAAGGCAACTGAAAAGAACGTACTGTAGCAATGAAATCACCATATAGACTAATTTAAATGAACTTAAAATATATATTATTAAAAAATATATTAAAGAAGTACAAAAATACATTTCTGATTCTGATTATCTTTGGGCCTGCAGAGAAGGCCTTGCAGGCCCTGACGGCCCACCACTGAGTATAGAAATCCAGATATACAGTACAGCTATGGAAAAAGAGACCATTGCATATTTGTTTTGCGCAACCCTAAGAATCAATTGGAAAACTTCTGGAATCTGATCAAGAGGAAGATGGATGGTCACAAGCCATCAAACAAAGCCAAGTTCATTGAATCTTTGCACCATGAGTGGCATAAAGCCACCCAACATCCACATGAAGAACTGGTGTAGAGCATGCCAAGATGCAATGAGAGTCAATTATTATTATTCCACCAGGTATTGATTTCTAAACTCTTCCTACGAGTGAGTTGTTGTTGTTTCAGTGAACTAGACACATCTTTGCTAAGAGACAGACTTATTTTCTCTGGCGTTTTCTTTTCAGGCTGTGTGTACCATTGTGGTTATCTTATTTCCTGAGTGGGATTCGCCTAAATAAAACCAGATCTCAGAATGCGTGCGTTTGACTCCATCATACCAACTTGTTACACATGCAGGCATGTGTAAAGTCATTGGACGGTAACAGTCACAAATGTCACATACGGTATTTTCCAGCAGTCGTCGCATCATGTAAATATTCAAAAGGTACAATTTGTATTGAAATGTTCGGTCAATGTGATGTCCCTTTAATTTTTTTGTATCACCAAAGTTATTGTTTAATATAAAATAATTATTGAATACAGGATATATCTCATAAAAAAGTAAATAAACATACAAAACATAGAGGGATTAGTTACCATATAAATAACACCACTCACTTATCAACCTCAACTAGTAGTATTTGTGAGACAGTTTCTATGCATTGCTTTTTGCGAGAGGCACAAGTTCCACCCAGGGCCCCCATGATGCTGGGATGCTTGTGGGCCCCTGATCCCGCTGGTTCTTGGTGAAAGCACCAGCTGCACTGTCAATATTTATGATCCTGGTGTGGTTAAAATCTCCTTTAGCCAAAGTGGTAATGCACAATGATATTGTGAGAGGATTTTGTTTTAAACCCTTATTTATTTATTTGTTAAAAAAACCATTAATTTGCACCCATAGTTTTGGTGTTGTATATAATTTTTCCATAGTCCATTTTGTTTTGCTTACTACTAAGCATTATGCGGACATTAATGATATTGGTCAGCTAACTATGTATAAACCTCTAGACACATCAAGTGCAACAAACTCAGAAAGTTAGTTTTTGGTTTCGTAACATTCCATCCTCTCAAGAGGAAGACAAAGGAATTAGTGAAAAAACGAATGGAAGATAGGTGTCAGTCAAACATGTCAGTGAATAAGCAGCCGCAAATCACAGCCTTAACATTTGTAGAAAACAGGGTATTATTCAGGGTCAGGCCTACAGTCTCTGGGTGGGGCACACCATGGAGGTGTCAACTGTTATGCAGACGTTTCGGACAGGTCATCCCCAAGAGGAACCCCAGGTCTGTTTAGGCCAAGCCTGAGGTGGTTAGTCAACAACCAAGCAGAGATGTCAACCAGACATGCCAAATAATTGAAGAGAGCACGTGAAGATGAGAAGGCCTAGGACCAAGCCCTGAGGGATACCAATAGTGAAAGCCCATGCAGAAGACACAATTCCTCTACATCAGCTGGTAGGGTTGGCCTATTAGGCAGGATGCAATCTAAATGTGCTAAGCCTAAAATGCCCAGCCGTTAGAGGGTGGAGTGGAGGATGGTTCATGGTGTCGAAGGCAGTGGAAAGATTTATGAGGATGAGAGGAACGTAATTTTGGGCAGTGCAAAAATCTTCAGGGATACAGAGGAGAGGAGTCTGGGTTGAATGACCCATCTGAAAGCCTGACTGGTTAGGGTCAAGGAGATCATTCTTCGAAAAGAGGAAATCAACACACTAAATGAGATTTAGGGGATTTAGCCCAAATTTAAACTATACCAGCATTAATTTATTATATAAATTAATATAAACCAGACTAAATCTCCCATCATATCGTAAAAATGAAAGGTTTTCATAGAAGGATTAAATTAGGATCATTCGCAGCTTCTTTTATTTATTTTTTATTTAACTTTAATATAGGCAGGTGGACACGTTGAGGACAGTTTCTCATTTGAAACGGCAACGTGGTCAAGCGAAAAGGTGCAAGATGAACCTTTAGACATGAATTACACACATTACACATTAGTTCCCTTTAGCAGAGGTTTACATTAAACATCTGTAACAGAGCTGGTGTTGATAGATGGAGGCAGAATGCAGGAGTCCTTCTGTCATCAAGATTTATTGAATACGACAGAGACCAGACATAGAAGTAGCTTACTAGAGGACTTACAAACATGAGAGAGCTGCACAACGGATGTACAGTGCCTTGCGAAAGTATTCGGGCCCCTTGAACTTTTCGACCTTTTGCCACATTTCAGGCTTCAAACATAAAAATATGAAACTGTAATTTTTTGTCAAGAATCAACAACAAGTGGGACACAATCATGAAGTGGAACAAAATTTATTGGATATTTCAAACCTATTTAACAAATATAAACCTGAAAAATTGGGCATGCAAAATTATTCAGCCCTCTTAAGTTAATACTTTGTAGAGCCACCTTTTGCTTCGATTACAGCTGTAAGTCGCTTGGGGTATGTCTCTATCAGTTTTGCACACAAAGAGACTGAAATCTTTGCCCATTCCTCCTTGCAAAACAGTTCGAGCTCAGTGAAGTTGGATGGAGAGCGTTTGTGAACAGCAGTTTTCAGTTCTTTCCACAGATTCTCGATTGGATTCAAGTCTGGACTTTGACTTGGCCATTCTAACACCTGGACATTTTTTTTAGCCATCTTCCCTGTCCCTGCTGAAGAAAAGCAGGCCCAAACCATGATGCTGCCACCACCATGTTTGACAGTGGGGATGGTGTGTTCAGGGTGATGACGTGTGTTGCTTTTATGCCAAACATAACATTTTGCATTGTTGCCAAAAAGATTTTGGTTTCATCTGACCAGAGAACCTTCTTCCACATGTTTGGTGTGTCTCCCAGGTGGCTTGTAGCAAACTTTAAATGACACTTTTTATGGATATCTTTCAGAAATGGCTTTCGTCTTGCCACTGTTCCATAAAGGCCAGATTTGTGCAGTATACGACTGATGGTTGTCCCATGGACAGACTCGCCCACCTCAGCTGTAGATCTCTTAAGGTCATCTAGAGTGATCATGGGCCTCTTGGCTGCATCTCTGATCAGTCTTCTCCTTGTATGAGCTGAAAGTTTAGAGGGACGGTCGGGTCTTGGTAGATTTGCAGTGGTCTGATACTCCTTTCGTTCCAATATTATCTCTTGCTCCTTGGGATGTTTAAAGCTTGGGAAATCTTTCTGTATCCAAATCTGACTTTAAAGTTCTCCACAACAGTATCTCAGACCTGCCTGGTGTGTTCCTTGTTCTTCATGATGCTCTCTGTGCTTTCAATGGACCTCTGAGACTATCACAGAGCAGGTGCATTTATACAGAGACTTGATTACACACAGGTGGATTCTATTTATCATCATTAGTCATTTAGGTCAACATTGGATCATTCAGATATCCTCACTGAACTTCTGGAGAGAGTTTGCTGCACTAAAAGTAAAGGTGCTGAATAATTTTGCTCGCCCAATTTGTCAGTTTTTTATTTGTTAAAAAGGTTTGAAATATCCAATAAATTTCGTACTACTTCATGATTGTGTCGCAATTGTTGTTGCTTCTTCACAAAAAATTACAGTTTTATATCTTTATGTTTGAAGCCTGAAATGTGGCAAAAGGTCGAAAAGTTCAAGGGGGCCAAATACTTTCGCAAGGCACTGTATATAGTCTACTATACTCGCGGTATATACGCGATAACTAAGATACATAGCATACGCCTGGCTCTACTGTCTATAAGATATCCTACCTATGACACATATATGGTGAAGGCACTATTAGTAAGAATATATAATGTCAGAACGTTCTACTCAATACACAATACAGGGATTTCTCCACAATCACACATGAACACTAACAATCAGAGGGAAACATAATTACACAAACACCTAATGGGAGACAGGGATCAGCTGGTAAAGTGATAATTACTGTAACACAAGACAGGTGAAATGAAGTCCTGATACATTTAATGAATGACTAGGAAAATGTCCAAGCCTGCCACAAGATGGGCTAAGCCATCCTTTATCGAGTCCCATCCAGTTGTGACACCATCAATCATACATACTGTAATATTCAAAGACATTTACAGCGCACTCGAAAAACAACACACACGATGACAACATTTGAAATTACACTACAATGCATGAATATATTACATATATATCTACAACTAAAATTCCCAAAAAGTTAGGACACTATGGAAAATGCAAAAACACAACAACAAAATAGTCATTTGAAAATTTAATTCATACTATATTGAAAACACATTATGAACACATGATGTGATATTTTACTTTGTGAATAACATTTATTTGTTAAAATATACACTCATTTCAAATCTGATGACTGAAACACCCTAAAAAAACTTTGGGATATTTGACTGTTTACCACTGTGTAACATCACCTTTTCTATTAATAACAATTATTTTGCATTGGCCACTTAAAACACAATTATTTTCAAATTTTTGCAAGCAGACTTTTCCCATATTCATCCATTATGCATGTCCTCAGCTGTGCAACTGTATGGGGCCTTTGTTGCCTTATTTCTTGCTTCATTATCCACCACACATTCTCAATCAGAGACAGGTCAGGACTGCAGGCAGGCCACGCTAGCAAACGCGATCTCTGCTTACACAACCATGCACTTGTAATCCGCAAAATGTGGTTGGTGTGGTCCTGCTGGAAAATGTAGGGACGTCCCTGGAAAATACAACATCTGGATGGCAGCATATGTTGCTCCTGAATGTGTAGATATCTTTCATCATTAATGGTGTGCTGAGGGTGGCATGAGGGCCCGACGTCATCTAGTGGGAC
>JACXGM010005748.1:19487-34449 GCA_016801145.1 Umbra pygmaea
TAACAAAATATATATATATATATATATATATATATATATATATATATATATATATATATATATATATATATATATATATATATATATATATATATATATATATATATATATATATTAATACCGTATATATATATATATATATATATATATATATATATATTTAGGCTATCATTCTGCTATGCTATTACATCATCAAATATAACACAACACTACTGTTATAAAATCTAATTATATTGTATCATCTGCCAAGCTAAACAAGACACAGGGTTGCCACAATACATTGTGTAGAGCCATATAAAATTACAAACTCTTTGTTGTTCTTTGTTTACAAGCATTTATTGTGCACATCCATGACGTCAACCATGCTGGGTGTAGCATGCCTAGTCCATGCTGAATGAAGAGGTTAAGACAGCACTGTGATTGTGAATGTGAAATAACAGTGCTATGTTTCAAATCCATGTTTAAATGCTGTTTGTGCAGTGGGAAATGAGACACTGGATCAGATAACAAGTTAAAATAATTCAGGCAGAAAACTTCAGAGAAGTTGTTTCATTACTGACCTCTCTACTTGTACCCAAATATTTTGCAATTTTTCTATGGGGTATTCAACATCTAAGCTGGGGGACAGAAAATACAACTGCTATCCTTGTTGTGGCGCTGGGCCTGGATTTACACTAATCAGCACGTCACAGACGTGAAAGTCTAGAGATGCCGTGGTGAACGCTATGCTGCAACATCATCCATGACGGGTTTAGCGGTGGGTCAGTGATGGTCTGGGGAGGCATATAATATACTTGTCGCACACACTCCAATGTGTTAGGTACCGGGATGAAATCCTCAGACCCATCGTCAGACCTGCAGTGGGCCCTGGGTTCCTCTTGCTGAAGGACAATGCCTGGCCTCATGTGGCCACAGTGTGTAGACAGTTCCTGGATGATGAAGACATTGATGCCATTAACTGGCCCACATTCCCCAGACCTGAATCCAATAGAGAACCTCTTGGATGTTATGTATCGGTGCATCTGACGCCCACAGACTGTCCAGGAGCTCACTGATGCCCTGATAAAGGTCTGGGAGGAGATCCAGGACACCATCAGCAATCTCATCAGGAGCATGCCCAGACATTGTCGGGAGTGCATACCAGGACGTTGGGGCCATACACACTACTGAGTCACATTATGAGTTGCCGTGATGAAATTCACGTAAGCTAGAACAGCCTGTGAATTCAAATGTTTTCTTTGATTTTCAGTGTGAGTTTGAATCCTGCCCTGAAACATTTGGAGATTTTGTATTCCATTGATCTAATTGTCAAGTACAGTAACGATTAATTTTTTTTAATGTTTTGGTCATCGAGACTCAATGTGTGATTTGAGTGTTCCCTTAATTATTTTGAGCAGTGTACATAAGAGATTAATAAAATGCTGACAGTGTTTGATAATGTACTGTAAGAGAAAATAAGTGACATTTGTTTGCTTCTTTTATGTGTTTCTGTAGTTGCTTTTAAGGAGTGTACAGTAACACATCTTAGAAGTCTGCTGTGTTCAGGAAGTGTTTCTTCTCTGTAAAGCTAAAGTGAATGGAAACACGTTGGGTTGTGACCTCTGAACTTAGGTTTACTGATTGTGGTTGTTTTAATGTACAAATATTTTATAGTGCTCATGTGCCGCAACTAAATTATTTTGTGTGAGAAAAACTCAACACATTCAACAAACATTTGTTTTACCGTAAAATAAGGCAGTAACTCAACATTTCCTATTGGAAAATGTTATCATATACATTTTCCCTCTCCATTCCATAAGTCTGAGTTGAAGTGGAGTGGGCTCTGAGGTTAAGGAATCAATTTATGTAAGGGTTAGGGAGGTGTTTGATTTTAAATCTCAAGGGTACATCGCTATACTTGTTCCATCTCCTCTGCCTATTACCCAGAGTGCATCAGCGTGTCATTACGCCAAGCACAAGAACGAGAGGGGAGCCAGGCTGGATCAGAGCTGCTCTGTAATGGTGCTGGGTTGTGATTGTAAATCCAGACTCGTCTGAATTCAATCACTGCAAAGCTGTGTGGGGGGGGTCCTGTCCCATCATCAGTAGAGCATTAAAATGATGAGAGATTCCTGCTGTTTTTTTGCTTGTTTGTCTGAGCACTAAACCTGAGGCGTCATAGAGGGCATATACTGACGGTTAGGATTTTAGTAGGGGAAGGTGTAGAGCAACATTTTCTGATTTCAATTTCGATTACCCATAATTACATGCATTTTGTTGCTCGGGACAAATATATCTGATTCAACATAATGAGGGCCCGATAATTATTTGACATGTTCGCTTGTCCGGGGAAACAAAAATGTGTACTGTTTTGGAGACTGGATTTGGGAATCTGGTATAGAGACGTGGGATTTTCTACCTCGTCCTTCAAGTATCACTGAGCAATGCACCATGGGAGGGCTGTGCCTTGGCTGCTCTCAGATGCTGCTGTCAAGGGCAGGAGTCCCAGGTGTCGGGACATGGGGGTCAGACTGTAGCCTGGAGGAACGATGGAGAATGATTTTCACAGCAGTGACAGCTTGAAAACCTCTGGTTTAATGGCATAGCAGACGGTTTAATATCCAATCAGATCGCAAGTACAATTGTGCAAGAGAAGGGTGTCTCTCAATTACATCAGGGGCCTTTTGTATTGAAGCTGAGCTCAAACACCTCGTGACGAAGATGAGAAAATGTTACTGGGTCAGCCTCTGTGTATAATGTTAGAAATAGGAGAGTGCAGGTTGAGCTGAGAACTGTATGAACAATGTTCCCTGGAGAGTGACAGAGAGACATTGAAGACTATTAAGCATGTGTGTGTGGGCGTCTGTGTGTAAGCATTCATGTTCTGTTCAAAGTATATTCACACTGAAAGATTTTATATAAAAGATGCCGATGTGAAATCTGTGATGTGAAGTGAAGCCTTCTGGGAATTGTTGGAGAAATTAGTAATGCACTCAGTATCCAATTGCAGTAAACAACTAAGATTTGTTTTAATTTAGAGTTGATTAAAATGTTTGGCAAGAAAACAACATACCTTGTGATTTTTCTTTTTTAGAGAATGTTTCTTTCTTGATCCCACAGTTAATGACTGGCTCGTTTCTCAATCTGTTGAAGTTTTGTTGCAAGTTTTATTATTGCAGCGTACAGCAGTCACAATATTGTTGAATAAAGAAAAGCTGAACCAAGGCTCTCTTAAAACAACTGAAATCACTTTTCTCATGCTCTGACCTTGCCATTTTAAAACATGTTATTTTGGTTGGCCACAAAACAACATGCCACATCTACTGTGATGTAGGTACTGTACAGTAGTTTGTTTGCAACAAGTAAATTAACACTCTTAGTGTTTATATTGCAGCCCTAAATCCCATGAAATACGTTCTGAGGGAATTATTTTGTAAAACCGAAATATGTCAAATATGAACGTATGAGAGAGTCAATTACGTTTGTAGGGAACTAAATTGAAAACTCGAATATTGTTAAATATTAACATATGAAAATCATGACATAGCATGTAAATAGCGTAGTTTTTGCTAGGGCGGAGGTCGGGGATGGTGCATGGCATATAAATCCGCGACTTGCATGCCAGTGTTCGCGAGTTCAATTCCAGACCGGCACTTTGTGCATGTTTTGTTCTACATTGCATGCGTCATGCAGACAGACGATTGTCGTTTTTTTGCAATGTTAACCCTAACCTTAATCCTAACCTTAACCTCAGTAACGTCATATCTAACCTTAACCGTTAGTAACCTAATGCCTAACCTTAACCGTTATTAACCTCATGCCTAACCTTAACTGGGAATGTTGCAATATAATTTTGAACGCTATGAAATGTATGGAATGTGTGGAATGTTCTCGCATAAATCCGCTAAACAAAATGTACCGGAGCAACGTAATTGAAGTACAAATATAGCCTAATAACGAAACGTGCAGTTCAAACGTAAAAAAACCTAAATATGTTAGCATATAAAGTAATTCAGGTTTTCAAAATAGTTTCCTGAGAACGTAATTTGGGAGAAATTCTGAGATGTACGGTTGTTATTTTGAGCCAATTGGATACAAACCCTGAGAGTGTTGATTTAACACTGGTGATTTTGCTGTGCATATCCCTTTTGGAACACCTTTAATGAATTGGAGAGATTGTGTCAGCCAATCAGTAAAATGTACTGGCATAGTTATCACAGCATTAACTGGTTCCTGTGAGTAAACAGCGTGTTACTTCCTCACAGTCTCCAACTTCCTTACACTTCACCTTCAAATGTCCATCACAGTCATGGCACAGCTTTATTATTCTGTCACAGAGCACTGAGTGCAACTATTTTGGCATGTGGAACAACCGCCTGCAATGCGTCACAGACAGACGATGACAGTGGTGTTTGCGTTGAATGCCCCAACAACGCAAGCCAAGGGTGTCATTGACAACAAAAGCGTGTGGCTGCCTCACGCCTCCCTTTGTGAAAACAGGGTTGATTCAATCTGTTTCACTCTGCTCTGCCACTCAGTGGTCCGGCCATCTGCTTTCATCTCCCTCGTCTACTGCGGTCTGTGTCAGTCTGACATTTCAGTTCTCCAGGTTCACTTCCTCCTAGCGTTTTGACTCTCCTGTGATTGCCCCACATAGTGCTGCCCTTTTCTCTCCTGTGGCCCCCAGAAATGAGCTTTCTGTGGTGTTACCGTCTGGAGTCGCTGGACTTAAGTAAACATTTGTGGGGAGAAGTGGCGGTTAGAGGTCCTGGAGGCAGTCACTGAACAGAGGTCATAGTAAGTAAAAATATTGGTCTTCTTTCCTGTCCTGAGGTTGTCTTCATCACATTTCTTTAGCTACGCAGAGGCCAGGCGATACTGCACCTAAAGGCCTCGCATTTCCTGCAGATCAGAGACTGTAAAGTCAATCTTGGATTTGACAAAATGCTTATGATTGCTACTAGACAACTCTATCTCTTAATTTGGAGGCTCTAAATTCTATGTAGAACAGGGTATTCACTGCACCATCTCTTCATTTAGAGGCTCTTAATTCTACGTAGGACAGGGTATTCACAGCTCCATCGCTTCATTTAGAGGCTCTGAATTCTACGTAGGACAGGGTATTCACAGCTCCATCTCTTCATTTAGAGGCTCTTAATTCTATGTAGAACAGGGTATTCACAGCTCCATTTCTCCATTTAGAGGCTCTTAATTCTACGTAGGACAGGGTATTCACAGCTCCATCTCTTCAATTAGAGGCTCTTAATTCTACGTAGAACAGGGTATTCACAGCTCCATCTCTTCATTTAGAGGCTCTTAATTCTACGTAGGACAGGGTATTCACAGCTCCATCTCTTCATTTAGAGGCTCTTAATTCTATGTAGAACAGGGTATTCACAGCTCCATTTCTCCATTTAGAGGCTCTTAATTCTACGTAGAACAGGGTATTCACAGTTCCATCTCTTCATTTAGAGTCTCCTAATTCTACGTAGGACAGGGTATTCACAGTTCCATTGCTTCATTTAGAGGCTCTTAATTCTACGTACGACACGGTATTCACAGCTCCATCTATTCATTTAGAGGCTCTGAATTCTACATAGGACAAGGTTTTCTCAGTTTCATCCCTGTGGGTTCTCTTAATCTACACTGTTAGGTCAGATCAGGAAAGGAGCAGAAACTACCAGTGCTGAGCCTGTACCAGTAGGGCCTAGAGAGCTTGCTCTCTCAGTCACTGAGCAGGATGCCATGATAGATTGGTAGTGTAGTTCAGTCACTGCAGGGGCCTGATGAATGCACTGAGTGTGATCTAACTGGAGTCCCAGCGTGAAACACCTAACTCCATAGCCTGTAAAATGAGGAAAGGGGGGGTTGAGGACAGACAGAAACAGCCAGCTTCATGTCTCTAAGATGAGGAAGGGTTGAGGACAGACTGAAACAGAAACAGCTAGCTCCATGTCTCTAAGATGAGGGAGGGTTGAGGACAGACTGAAACAGAAACAGCCAGCTTCATGTCTCTAAGATGAGGAAGGGTTGAGGACAGACTGAAACAGAAACAGCTAGCTCCATGCCTCTAAGATGATAGTGGGTTGGGGGTAGACTGACAGAGATAGACAGAGACAGACAGAGGTATTTAAGTGAAGAATGAGGTGAGCTTCCCAATATGTAAAACTCTTTGGTTGTCTAGAAGGTGCTAAGACCAATCAATCAATGTAGAGAAACAGGGGCAGGTGTACTGGCAGACATGGAGTCAACAAGTCTAAGGATGCAGAACTGACAGATATGCATATTTGTTATTTTCATTTTTTTCTAGATTTTTTTCGAGGTATTTTTATTATTTAATTTCCTTCGCCTAGGTAGACAGGTATGTAGAATACCCAGAGAGGAAGGGCACAGACATCGGTCAAGCCGGGGCTGAAACCATCACTCCATCACTGGGGGACACGTGTTGTTCAGAACTGGGAGCACAGTCCGCTACACCAAATTCTGGCACATGATTGTCCTTTACTTTGTAAGCGTCTCTGTTAGTTAGACTATTCTTGTCATCATTGGGGTTTTGTTTTCAGATTAGCATGGACTTGGTTGGATGTGTTTTGCTGTGGGTACAGATTAGGTCCATTCCAGGGTGCTACAGATACCTTTTTCATAGGTGCAGGGGTGTTAATTCCTCCCACGCAGACCATCCAAATGCTTAGGCCCTGTGGGGAGTTAAGCCCCCCTGCTGCCTTGTAGAGGGCATTACAAGCAGAATTGCAAGTTGAAATAATGAAATTTACAGTATTTTCAAATTATTCTATGTACCACTATAATAGAGCAGGAAATTTTTGTGTGTAAAATCAGTTCCTCCTCCTATTTATTCCATAGAATGATATGACCACAATCTCTAATCTGATTGTTTGTGCTTCAGGAGGTCATCGGCCTCTGAAGTCAAAATCTTTTATATTTCTTCTTTTAAATATTGTTTTATTGACAAGACAGGAGGAAGCAGAAGCCGGGGAGACGGGTGGGGGGGACAGGGGTGAAGGGCACAGAGAGTCAGCTGAGCCAGGGGCTTGAATTCCCTGTCAACAGGTGACATGCGTGCTCCGGAGTCAGGAGCTGAGACACTACATCAACTCTGGCACAAATTATTAGAAGTTTGAAGGTAGCAATTCTATTCTGTGTTAAACAATTAAGGAGATATTTTTTATTATTTTATTGACATATAAGTAGTATAGGCTAGGGATACAGGCATAGATGTATAGGGGTGAACCTCGTTGCTGGGAGCACGTGTTTGCAACGGTCGCTCCCTCCTGGAGTCAGTTTTTGTATGTTCTATTTCTACTACCCACACCAGGTCTCTATTCAGCCAATTTGTATTTTAGTTCCTGGTGTTGTTTGGTCAAATGTCTGTCATTGTTAAATGTGTAGTGCTGCTTGTTCCATGTACATGTTTTGAATCCTCGCAGTCATTTTGCTTTTGGAAGTATTTTCTGAATCGAACACCAAGCCGTTTTTCCCTGCACCCTTACAAATTGTGACAGTGCGGTGCAGAGTCGGGAGCTCAGATCGCTACACCAAACATTGGCACAACATATCAACATTTTCAAGGGGCTCTGCGATTTAGGAAACACATATTTCTGCCCTCAGAATGTTTAACTGTCCGTTTGCTGAGTTAATAGATAATCACCCCTTCCTTTTTTCATTATCATCTGTATGTTAAATTCAATATTGCATTCCCTTAGATAATCATTATACACTTCCCAAAATAAGTAATGAAACACACAAATCACACATCGGGTTTTGATTAATGAAAATTAAATATATTAGTGGGAAATTGGACAAGACCAATTGGGAGGGGAGAAAAGTAGAGGAAAATCCCCACAAAAAAAATACAAAAATATTAAACTCTTCACTGCACATTGTGTACTGCATTGAGAACAAAATGAGGTAACAACTGTCAATGGAAATCCCCAACCTATCATACCAACAATCAAAGTAAACAATGTAAATCACAGGCTGTTCCAACTTGCGTGAATTTCACCACGGTAATGCATAATATGACTCAGTAGTGAGTATTGCCCTTGTGTCTGTATGCACTCCTGACAATGTCTAGGCATGCTCCTGATGAGCATGCTGGCGGATGGTGTCCTGGGGGATCTCCTCCCAGACCTGGATCAGGGTATCAGTCAGCTCCTGGACAGGCTGTTGAGCTACTTGGTTGCATTGGATGCACCGATATATAACGTCCCAGAGGTTCTCAATTGGATTCAGATCTGGGGAACGTGTGGGCCAGTCAACGGCATCAATGCCTTGTCATCCAGGAACTGCCCACACACCCTGGTCACATGAGGCAGTAATGCTGAATGATGTGGATGATGTTGCAGGCAGCATAACGTTCACCATGGTGTCTCCAGACACATTCACGTCTGTCACATGTTCTTTGTGTGAACCTGCTTTCATCTGTGAATGGAACAGTGTGCCTATGGGAAACCTGCCAGTTCTGGGCTTCTTTGGTGAATGCCAATTGCATTGACCGTGCAGGTGCTGGGCTGTGAGCACAGGTCCCACTAGAGGATGTCGGGCCCTCATGCCCAAGGGCATAAGAAAGGGTGGGACGGGGGGGAACATGTCCCCCTCAATGTTACAGAAAGGTAATGTGGTCCTCCCAATATGTTGAACAATTTGTGAAAAATATATGGTGTGTCCCCCCAATATCAAACTTGTTCCTACACCCTTGCTTATGCCTCCGCATGAATACATTTTCTGACAGTTTTGTCAGAAACATGCACACCAGTAGCCTGCTGGAGGCATTTTGCAGGGTTCTGACAATGCTCCTCCTTTTCCCTTTCCTTCAGGAAGATACCGGTCCTGCTGCTGGGTTGATTCTACGGCCCTGTCCATGTCTTCTTGTGTACCGACCCGTCTCCTGGTATCTCCTCCCTGCTCTTGAGTACTGGTAGACACAGCAAACCTTCTTGCGATGGCACATATGGATGTGCCATCCTGGAGGAGCTGGACTTCCTGTGTAACCCGAATGGGCTGCAGGTACTGCCTCATGCTACAAGTTGTGACAAGGACACTAGCAACACTCAAAACTATCAGTCAAGAGAGGAATTAGTCAGGAACAACGAGGAGAGAGCAATTGTCTTTGGCCACCATCTGCAAAACCATTCCCTTATTGGGGGTTGTCTTGCTTTTGCCTCCAGGGCTCCTGTTGTCATATTCATTTGTTATGAAACAGGTGACATTGATTCACAATTGCTTATGCTTCTAAACTAGACAGATTGATATACCTGAAGTTTAATTGACTTGGTGTTATATTATGATGATTGTGAATTCCTTTAATTTCTTTGAGCAGAATAATTGTTTAGTTTTTAAACACATTTGTGCGTCAGTTAATTCTTTGCAACAGCTAAACAGGTTGCTTGCTTAGTTGAATTAATGATCATTCACAAATAAGTTTGAATTTGTTAATACATCAGTACCTTACAATTTGAGTTGGTGGGGCCTCTTTATAAATTAAAGAAACAAATGAATTAATACAAACATTAACAGTCAATGAAACAAATCAATGAAAGTCCCGAAAACGTACAGTATAATGACGTAGAAGTTTTGCAGATGTGGCTGTGTGGTAATGCTACAGCTGGAGGGGCAACTAAAATGCCCTTTGATTTGGGCCCTAAAATTTACAAACACGCCCATGCATAGGTGTATTTTAATAATTGCCAGAATTATATTTAATTCCTGTATTATTATATATTTATATTATATTTAGATACAATTATTAAAATTGCATTTGGCTAGTTTGAAGAGGTTTACCAACAACTGCACCACAACTCCATTACTATATGATGGAATCTAAAGGCTGTGTCACATTGATGACAGTAGGTATATACTGCCATCTGCTGTCTTAACATTTACTGTATCCCAAACAGTAAGTCTGTTTTTCACACTTGTAAATGTGCGCACACACGTGCAACGATGCAGACAATGTGGTCATACACAGGGATTGTGATGGCACCTAATACTCACTTGAGGGCAGTATTTTATCACAAAGCATTTCTCCTCAGCTAACATCATTAGAATACATTTCTATATTTCAATACAATAGATGGTGTTAAGTTATTTTGCAATGCACTAAACTGTATTCTGTAGTAATTCTGTAAAACAAAGATAACAGTGTATACCTGTTATGTAATAATGCATCTACAGGATATTGTCATGAAATAACAAAAGCAACTTTGTCTCCTATGCCTTTTTTAATTAACATGTTTCAGATTATTCTCAGTGAAACTACAGTATATACCATTTAAAACAAATCAGGCCACTTAGTATACAATTTATATTATCTTAAAAACAAAGAATATATTGACATTTTCCATAACTTGGAGTCTGTCACAATGATCTTAATAATAGAATCCAGTGAATGATAATATCTCATAATAATAAACACATCCCATACATTTTCAGATAACCTAAATGTCACTGGTTTCATTTCTATGGAAAGCCATTTTTGTCAATATTAAATAAATAAATATGGCTATGAAATAAGTCCTGAATTAAATAAATGACACAATAAATATATAAATATTTAAATATAAATATATAAACGCAGTCCAATAAAATAAATAAATTGTTTTTATTTCATAATGGAGTTTTTCAAAGGAAACCTTTTATTTACTTCAGGGGACTTTTATTTCATAATTCCACATTTATTTATTTCAAGGCAACTCTTATTTCATAATGACACATTTCAAAATATCCATTTGTTATATTCAAATGAATGGGGCGTGTTTATCTCACAGATTCAAACACACAGCACCTGTATGTTTGACCATTGAAATACTCGGGCGGATAAGTGATCTTGAAAATATAGACATAGATTTCGAAGTTTTAAATAGTTTGAGAGCGATTGAGTTCCGTGTTCGTGTGGAAGATGTCATAAGCTTATGAAGATATGCTCGCTAACTATGTGTTATCTGGTCTTTCAACCCGAAAAAAATTGCGGATCTGTTTGGTGTGTCACAAAGCATGATTCAGAGGAGATCGATTTATCAACCTGAGAAATCGGTGATCTGTTTGGTGTGTTACCCAGCACAATTCAGAGGAGATCTTTAAATCGTGCTTTGTGACACACCAAACAGATACGCGATTTCTCAGGGTGATAGATCAAAGGTAGCGAGCATATCACTTGCAATTTCCATAGGCAGACGTTCCGCACCTGTGCTTAAAGGTTCTATGACATCTTCCACACAAAAAACAGTGCTCAATCGGTCTCAAACTAATTAATTAAAACTTTGATATCTATGTCTATATTTTGAAGATCACTTATCCGCCCGAGTTTTTCCAATAAAGTCTTCAATACCGGTGCTGTTGATTTGGTTTGAATCAGTGAGGTAACCACGCCCCATTCATTTGAATATAACAAATGGATATTATGAAATGTGCCGTTATGAAATAGAGTGCCTTGAAATAAATAAATGTAGAATTATGAAATAAAAGTCCCCTGAAATAAATTAAAGGTTTTCTTTGAAAATCACCATTATGAAATAAAATTTATTTATTTTATTGGACTGCGTTTATATATTTATATTAAAATATTTATATATTTATTGTGTTATTTATTTATTTCATGACTTATTTCATAGTCATATTTATTTATTTAATATTGACAAAAATGGCTTTCCATACATTTCAGCCAACATAAAAATACAGCTGACATGTTTTTGGCAAAAAATCTTTTATCAGAGCCTATAACGCTATGATCTTACTGTATCCTTAAGAAACTCTATGAAAGAAATCCTGTATTTCACATCCTACAAAATGCAACAAACAAACATAAAAGCCCAGCTGATACATTTGATCTATGAAAACGTGGATTGATATTTCACGTGCACTGTTATGGTAAACCGATTTGTATATACAGTATGTATCTGTCAGTTTTATAGTTTGCAGTTGAAAAAGACAAGGTTATGCTTGGATTTATTTGGATCCCTTGAAGCTTTGGTTGATTGATTTGGAAGAATCTACTCAGCCACTCACTTTTACACAGCTTAAAGAATTCAATGTTTTATTCATTGTCATCTACATGGTTGTATGTTGGTACAGTACGGCCTGGATTTACAATGTTTGAATACATTTGACAGTGCAATTTAAATAAGAAACGTTGACATCAGATTATTTTCTGATGCATTAGTTCTATAATGCCAAAAGCAAGACTTCCACTAGCGATTTGTTTAAGTCACTGAAAAAGCTGTTACTTCAAAGATGATTTATTAAATTGAAAAGTGTGATGTTTCATTTTACATTTGGAGTACATTAATTACAGATAGGTTTGATCTACTTTTGCTTTGGCAGGTGATGGGATTTTAGAGAGTCTGATATGCCAGGATGTACCATAGATGGTCCAAATCTTTTCATTTAAAGTGAAATTTTATTCCCTCCTCTGCACTTGCCTTCTATTGAACTTGCTGGATTTGAGCTGGATTTGAGCTGCTTCTCTTCCATAAAGCTCATATGCTACAAAATGAAACCAGAGCCCAAAAGTGTAAACACAGCAGTCTCTGGTAGGTAACATCTTCAAAGGGCCATCTGGTACACAAGGCATTCATCAATGGGATTAAGCACCTTGATATCCTAAATTAGATGCACTTTAGTTATATTATCACAATACTACAGAAGACAGCTGTGGGCACTATGAGGTGAGCCAGAGTCTACACCTTAGCCTCAATCTCCTACTGCAGGTGCCCAGTATAAAGAGGTAAACACATTATACTGAGATACCTGCCCAGCTAAGATCCTAAAATCAATTAGTTAATGTACAACCATGCTATTCCTTTCTTAGTATTCTTTAAATCTCCACACCAGTACAATTATTTTTTCTTTTCACCTAAGTTAAACAATGAAGTTGTACAACATATTTATTTGTCAAAAATATGGATTTGGCATTGAATTGGCAAATCTGTCCTATATTGAATGTTTCAGTGAACATACTGTGTAATTTGCTTTGAGATTCCATGCACATTTTTTCCCAGCTTTTTAGGTTCAGGGTTGAATCTGTTTTACAATAATACATCCCACTATCTGGTATGGCATTATTTAATCAAAAGCAAGTACGTTGCAACCATATAAACCTGTCCAAAAAACAACTAACGTCCATTGGACAATAGAATACCCACCAGCAAAGCACAATACCATAATTAAAGCACTATATGGAACAGGTAGCTTATGTAGCAGTCTGTTAGGATGAAGGACTATACCATAGAAATGGAATGGATAGAAAGGCCATTCCAATTCTAATCAATGTAGCAGAATTGTCACAGCGGCAGCCATTTTTATGTGTACCATTCCATTGCAAAGATCTAGCGGCCTACTTCTGTGTTAAACTGATTTGCGTGTTGTCACCGTGACAACTAACAACCATCGCCATTTTGTTGTGTACTAATCGATTGACCACGCATAGCATTTCAATGGCTTTTCTATCCATTCTATTTCTATGGACCATACATTGCTTATACACATCCTGATGGTCCTTGCTTGAACAGAAATGCAATCACTACAGGGAAAGGCCAAGGAAACATAAACAAGCAGTTAGTTTATAATTGCCTCTGTGTTGAACCCATTAAATTAGACAAAGAACGCAGAACGCAGATGTGCCCTCGTTATGCTGTTCAGAGTTGCATTTGGATTCATTTTAGTATAACAGTGAAATAGGATGTTAGATGAATGTGAGTAACTAAAATATAACATTTATGTCTTAGTCATTTACCAGATGCTTTTATCCAGCAAATATGAGTGCAGTACATCTTCAGACAGCTAGCTGAGAACAACTAACACAGTCCTAGTACATTTTCATTTTCTAATACATTTGCATTGTTTGTGTGTGTGTGTTTGGGTGTGGTGGGGATTGGTTGTTTATAGTAATTTATAATCTAATTGTCACAATGTCTAGTGTGGTTGAAGGAGAGACCCAGGCAGGCAGATGGTAGGTGAAAATGGATGGTGGTTTTATTGTATTTGATGAGTAGACAATCCAGAGACATATACAGTGCGTATAGAAAAGAATCACCACCCTGTTAAATAATCACATTTTGTTGTATTGCAGCCTGAAATGAAGACAGACACAGTTTATTTTTCATTCAGCTGTTTTTACTCAGTGCAACTTATAACATCCAAGTGAAAGATATAACACCAACATGTCAGAAAAAAACAAGAAAAAAAACAATCACTGAGTTGGAAAAAGGATCACCACCATGTTTCAGTATTTTGTTGAACCACCTTTTGCTTTTATTACAGCCTTTAGTCCGTTGGGATATGTCTCTACTAACAATGCAATATTTGACCACTCTTCTTTGCAGAACTGCTCAATTTCAGTTATATTTGATGGTGACCATTAGTGGACTGCTGTCTTCAAGTCATTCCACAGATTACCAATGGGGTTTAAGTCTGAGCTCTTAACATAACATAGGTACAGCAGACCCGCTTATTGTGTGGGATGCCTTTAAATGTGCCTTTAGAGGCCATGCAATTCAGTACTCCTCCTTGAAAACAAAGGAGATTGCAGACATAATAGCTCAGATTGACAAGAGTAACAGCTATGATATGGAGTTTCAGAATAAGTTGGAGGATAAACAAAAAGAAATGGAGCAACTCATACAATTAAAATCAAACATAATTTATTATAAATAAAGCAAGTTGGATGGAATATGGAGAAAAATGCACATCCTTTTTCTTAAATCTTCAACATAGGAACGCTACCAAGAAGAATGTATTGAAATTAGTCACTATTGAAGGATCCACTTACGACCAAATGAAATACTAGAGCAGGAAGTAAAATACTTCAAACAGATGTTCTCCTTTCAGTCTTCTCCAGTACCTTTAACAGATATTAATTGTATGAGTTTTTTCCCTGATAATAACTTAAAACTAACACCTACGCAAAGAGACTCATGCGAAGGACTAATTACTGAAGAGGAAATGCTTGAAGCTATCAAAACATTTAAAC
>JACXGM010005749.1:5158-18371 GCA_016801145.1 Umbra pygmaea
GTGATATGAGAGCGCGAAGGATACACATATGCATCCTTGACCGTCTATGGGAAATTCTCCGAACGAAGGACTCAGTCCTTGGTGGAAATTCGGAGGATCCTTGACATTGGAACAGTACTTCGACGGACTTTGATGACGTAGCATCCTTGAAAATCCTACTTCGAAGGATCCTTCCTTGACATTGAGAAACAGCTACAGACTCCATGAGGGTGGTATGAGGGACTGACGTCCACAGGTGGGGGTTGTGCTTACAGCCCAACACCATGCAGGATGTTTGGCATTTGCCAGAGAACTCCAAGATTGGCAAATTCGCCTCTGGCACCCTTTGCTTTTCACAGATGAAAGCAGGTTCACACTGAGCACATGTGACAGACATGACAGAGTCTGGAGACGCCATGGAGAATGTTCTGCTGCCTGCAACATCCTCCAGCATGACCTGTTTGGGGGTGGGTCAGTAATGGTGTGGGGTGGCATTTATTTGGGGGGCCGTACAGCCCTCCATGTGCTCGCCAGAGGTAGCCTCACTGCCATTAGGTACCGAGATGAGATCCTCAGACCCGTTGTGAGACCATATGCTGGTGCGGTTGGCCCTGGGTTATTAATGCAAGACAATGCTAGACCTCATGTGGCTGAAGTGTGTCAACAGTCCTGCAAGAGGAAGGCATTGATGCTATGGACCGCCCATTCCCCAGACCTGAATCCAATTGAGCACATCTGGGACATCATGTCTCGCTCCATCCACCAACGCCACGTTGCGCCACAGACTGTCCAGGAGTTGGCGGATGCTTTAGTCCAGGTCTGGGAGGACATCCCTCAGGAGACCATCCACCACCTCATCAGGAGCATGCCCAGGCGTTGTAGGGAGGTCATACGGGCACGTGGAGGCCACACATACTACTGAGCTTCATTTTAACTTGTTTTAAGGACATTACATAATAGTTGGACCAGCATGTAGTGTGGTTTTCCACTTTGATTTTGAGTGTGGTTCAATATCCAGACCTCCATGGGTTGATAAAACATTAAATCTCTTTCTATCTCTCTAGCTTTCTATCACTGTATCTCTCTATCTCTCTGAGTTGAAAGTGATTCTGTTAGAACTTGAGCAAATAAACAGAGTATTACACATCCAATACAAACTGGGTTTAAAACTTACTCTCGTTAATAGTCCTAGATTGCAGCTTCACTATATATATTTGATATAACAGAATCACCCTCCTCTCTGCCTTGTGTGACCACAGACCCGGTTGTTTCTTTCAGAATTACTGAATTCAGTTAATGAGTAATGCGATGATTGGGTGGAGGGTTGGCATTGTATAGACAACCACTAAGTTCTCACAACAAAAATGCAGTTCAAAGTGAAGGCCTGGTTATTAAGGCCTGGTTAGTCATTAGTGCGCAACACAAGTACTCGTTGCCATATTCGTCAATCATAAATGGGTTTGGCATGGAGAGATCATCGGAACTGAAACGAGTCCGGCGCCTGCTCCTAAAGATTCTTATAAATCTGGGATTCCCCAGATAACAAGATGTCTCACATGAACAATTAGTGGCCTGCACTTACGCCTTCGTTTTGGTTCAGACAATGTTTCAGCGGTTTGGAGACAGCACAGGCTTTGTGTGGTCAAACCACAGAGGATCGGCGCACCTTTCTCTCCTCTTCATTTTCCTCTTCAATTGTCTTACATCTGTCTGTTTCTCTCTCTACCTCTTACATTTCTCAATTCACTTTGTATTTGAACGCCCACATTCGCTCTCTGTCTCTTTTCCCTGATCCAACTACCTCTTACATTATATCGAGGTGTGCCACTTGAAATCTGTCTTGTGCTCTGAATTGAATTCTCTAGTGATATGTGGAGGTCACATCCTGTGGTGAGTGTCATTGACACCCATGCGATACGACGAGCACGGAGGCAGGCCGCGTCCTCAAACGCCTACGTAGGCCGAACCATTGTCCAGGGCCCTTGCGTAGTGCACGGGCAAAGTACCGCACCATGTAAGGAGTCGAGGTGCCATTTGGGACACCTTATAATAGCGACAATATTTTTTACGCCATCTCTCCTGAAAGGTCACCTGACAAGACTCTGTAACAGCTGTTAAAAAATGGCTATGTGGTCAGATGCGGTGAAAGTATTTTCTTCCTTTGTTCGGTTCTGCTCAAACGGCGGTTGCTGATGCGTACAGATTGTATCTCTACAGAGCCTGCAAGCCTTTGCTCAGCGCTAGGTGGTTAGTTCACAAGCCGGAGGAGGGGAGCCGGATCGGCACTCCCCGATTTTGAGAGGCTTTGTAGATGTGGTCCAAGGCCAGATTTGGGGCAGGGCTCTTCCTCTGTTAATCACTGTTTTCCTTGGTGGTATTAGTGACGTTAATGTGGGCGGGATGATGTTTTCTCTGCAGCGTTAAATGTGATCAGTGGGGAGTCATGTGTGCTCGTCACACTAGCAGCTTTGTAAACAGGAAATGTGGATTTCCCCATAGACTCAGTTTGGAAGGGTTCAGGGAAAGCTGTGTGTGTGTATATAACGTGAGCATGTGCACTCACTATCTCTAATTCTGTAGCGGGAATACGAGCACACAAGGATCTTTAGGTTGTTTATGGAAATTGAGCTCCATCGCAAACAAGTCCGCCATCTTGTATTTGCTAATTATTTTATGTGCTAACCTCATCCTTTTTTAAATGAGCTGGATCCACACTAACCTTTACCCAGCTGTCTAACATTTTACCCAAAATAATTGGGCTTTATCAAGCGTTGTAGAGTCTTTTGTCTCCCTTGCTGGCCTTCAACAGGAAATGCAGTTTATAAATAAATCATTGAGTTCCTGCTTGGAGCTGAAGGACGAGAGAGGAGGGGTGGATGAGAGCACCAGGGGATGAGGGTGGGAGTAGCTCCACAAAGCCACCTCATCCCACCAGCTTAACTTATCCACGGCTCCTCCGCAAGAATTAAAGCCTGCATGGCTGTTTAAAGTAAAGTTGCGGAACCATGTGGCTTTGCAAGTTTCGGAGGGAATTAGACACACACTATTACTCCCAGTGAGCTCTCAATGTGACAAGCTAGCATATTACCAACCCAGCTGGCAAATAAAGTCTTGAAAACGTTATACCTTTTAGAGCTTGGAATGCGTTTGCGTCATCTGTAGGTATTTTTCATTCAACCTTCCCACAACATTCTGGGAATGTTGCAAGGTAGTTGTTTCAATAGATAAAATTATAGTCATATCCAACTTTATTTTCCGACTAATTACTTTAAAGTCTGTCCTGAGCCATTCCATGTTGAATCTGTATTCCAGAGTTGAATGCGCGCTCTCAACCACACTACCAATTAAGACCATAATGACCATGTAAAGGGAGTTCATACCTAAACATTGATCAATTAATTGAACATAAATAGTAAAAAAGTATTCCTTTAAATGGTTATTTATGAACTCCGTTTTCCTGGTCATTGTTTTTTAGTAAGAACTTTCCAAAATGGGTGAACTCAGCTATCGTCCTTTTGTTTGAACTTTTTAAAACTCTGTACATTTTACGCACAATAGGTTAAAGCAATATTAACACATTAATTGTGTTGCCCCTTAAGCCTTTTAATGCTTAAATCAGGCAAGATAGGTCAGGGCTACAACAAACTTGTGAAATAGGTGAGGCCCCCAGGAGAGGTTGAAAATATGACCTATAATGTTTAAGATGGTTACATTCAGTTTTGTGATCTTCCTTTGTATTCATTCCATTACAGTTACTGGTTACCCGTCGAATATCCTGTGTAGTTGTTGGTATGGCCAATGTAGTTAAAGGTAAACAAGTAACATTTCTTCTTAACATGGTAATTATCAGCTAAATTAAATGTACATACTGCACTGCACTGAAACATTGATACATACTGAAGAAGGGTGTAGTAACATCCATTAAATAGCTGAATCTACAGTAACCATATTACATTTGACATTTTAAATATTAGTCATTTAGAGCAATTTCGTCTAAGGTGTTACCCTTTAGAGTTCCATCCCCATAATTTGGCTGTCTCTTAGTCAGTGTCGGTCAGTTAGTCATGGCTTGATCTCCTGTAATCTCATCAGCCTGCATTCAGATAGGAAATTGTTGTTGCTTATTTCCCCTTGAATAACAGCCAGGCGCAATATATGTTTGTGTGTGCGTGTGCGAGCTCAGCATGCCAAAGTTAGTGTGTTTGGAGAGTGCTTGTGTGCGAGCTTGACGCAGCCATGATTTTTCCTCAGAAATGTCTCCGTGTGTTTTCTTCTGACTGAATGAGCCATCTGGTGTGGTAACCAGGGTTTTCCCATCCCAGGATGCATTGCGGTGGCAGCCAGGGCGAGCGGGCACAACGCCCTGCGGAGTAGGAGGTTTTGGTTTACTTTAACTACAGCCCGGCCTGGCTCTTCATGGGGTTGTGGCCACCTAAAAATAGCTAATTAATTGGGAATATTCGAGTGACAGTCATTACACTGTTATCTTTTCCCTCAGAGGTCACATGCCAGTCATGCATCCCAAAAGGACAAATGGTATGTTATGGAGTGACTCTGGTCAAAATGTAGTGCACTGTATATAGGAGGGCATTTGGGACTCAAGCCTCTCACTTTCTCTTATTAATCATTCACAGGCAGATGATGATGAGGCCAACACACACAGTGACACCAACTCACACACGCGCACACACACACACACGCGTGCGCGCGCGCACACACAAACAGTGACGCAAACACACATGTATAGTGACCCTCAATACACACAGTGACGCAAACACACACACACACAGTGACACCCAACACATACACACACATAGTGTCACCAACACACACACACACACACACACACACACACACACACACACACACACACACACACACACACACACAGTGACCCAAGCGCACACATACACAGTGACACACAGGGACCCAAGCGCACACATACACACTCACATTGATTTCATCAACGGAACGGAAAATTCAAAATACATTAACCCTTTGTGACACTATTTACTTCACCTCTCTGGAGTGCGTAGTGAGTGAATCATCCTCATTCACACACCAATGGAAGAGTCTGTGAGCAGGGCGGCCACTAGTCTGGCTGGTTGACTGATCGTTGTTGCCGAACGGCAACAAAAATATTAACCACACATTTCGTAAAGGTGTTTGTTACACATTCACAGGCGGTTGTAGGACAGAGGGGTCACAAGCTCTTGTATCGCCTTCACCTGCTAACGGAAATTTAATAAACACAATGTGACACTTAAAGCGGAGTACCTGCCGGGTAAGCAGTCGAGCAATGAATAACCCCTGTGGTAGTTGCTAGTTTAGAAATGCTGCACGTATAACCTCCTAATTCTAGTTATTTGCCAGAATGACTCTTGTGCATTTTCACACTTTTCAGTAACTGCATACATTTTGGTAATGACCGTTGTGAGTACCGTGGTCTGCAACTGAGTCATATGGGCCATAGAGTATACTGTATAATACAGGAAGTGAAGTAACTTTAAGAGGAACCGGCTAAAAGGAACTAGTCAATGGCCTTCTGTTACAGCATTAAACAAATTGTGTTCTACTGTCTAGTTCTATTATCACCTTGAAAAATTCAGTGTGAGAGAGAGAGAGAGAGCAGAGACACTGTATGTATGTTTCTGTTTGCATAAATAGAGAGATAATTGCTGTTTGTATGCGTGCATGTTTGCGAGTATGGATAATTCCCTGGTAAACCACGTCCCATAGAGAGAAACGATGTGTGTGTCAATATCTGGAGCGTGTCGATAAGCATCCATTCACTTAACTCTGTCCGTGTGGCTTTGGTGGATCGATCCACTTCAGATGGGCTCCTTTTCCATTCCAGTTCATTAAAAATGTACAGCAAATTGATGAGAGAATTTAAACATTTTCTCACTGCAAAATGAAGTTTTCCACTAAATTATTTGCACAGGCACAAGTGAGTTTTGGGAGCAATGCAACCAATCCTGACTTCAAGCAATTACGTGAATGTATTTTCTTTGCACAGTCTCTGGTTCAGTACACCGGTCCAGATGTGGTAAACAATTAATGCTGTAATCCAGCCAACGTAATTACACTCAAAGTTCTCTTTAACTGTAATAAGAGTATTGTGTGTGGTTAGCTATGCTGTTTTACCTGTCTTTCCTAATGAATAGTTAGCATCCGATTAGCACACACACTGCACAGTAGTTTATTGGCGATACATAGATTCTAAATTAGTTCAACATGAAAAACTATTAAGAACTCATGGTATTTATTATATCAAATGCAATTTTCAATGACAATTTGAATAGGTAGTTGTTTATGTTTTCTTTTTTACAGCTTTTAACAAGGTCAGTGTTGGGTAGAGCAATCAAAGTACTGAAAATGTGGGTATTTTTATTGACATGAAAGTAGGAAGCAGGGAATAATGGGACAGGTGTTTGGGGACTAAAGGAAGGCCCAGACATTCTGCTGAGCTTTGTTCCAGTCAAAGCATTCATTTGTTTTGTCTGTTGTGTCCTGTTTTCCCTCTAGCTGGCGTTTAATGAAATATACATTTGGATGCAAAATTTTAGGCAACCATGACAATTTACATGATTTTCCTTTATAAATAATTGGATGTTTGCATCAGCAATTTCATTTTGATCTATCGAATAACTGAAGGACACAGTATTATTTTAGTAGTGAAATGAGGTTCATTGGATTAACAGAAAATGTGGAATATGCATAAAATTCTGGCATCCTTGTCATTTTGTTGATTTGAATACCTGTAACTACGTAGCACTGATTAATTGGAACCCACAATTGGTTTGGTGAGCTTTTTAAGCCTTGAACTTCATAGACAGTTGCATCCAATCATGAGAAAATGTAATTAAGGTGGCCAAGTGCAAGTTGTTCTCTTTGACTCTTCTCTGAAGAGTCAACAAACATGGGGGCCTCAAAACAACTCTCAAACGACTACTTGAGAGTAATGTAGAGGAATCAGTCACAAAGTTAAAGTTACACCGGGGCTGGATATTTCAACAAGACAACGGCCCAAAACATGCTCAAAATCTATTCTGGCATTTATGCAGAGGAACAAGTACAATGTTCTGGAATGGCCATCCCAGTCCCCAGACCTGAATATCATTGAACATCAGTGGGGTGATTTGTAGCTGGCTGTCCATGTTCGGCAACCATCAAACCTAACTGAACTGGAGATGTTTTGCAAGGAGGAACTTACAGGCTATAGGAAGCGTTTTGATGTGATATTTCTGTTGGGGTGCCCACATTTATGCACCTCTCTAAACAGGTCTAAATGTTTGCATACGACTGTATAAACACCTTGTTAATGGATTTGGTAGATATCTTGAATCCTGACTATGCTGAGTAAAGGTAAAATGATACATATGTTTAATCTCTTTATTTTTTAAACATTACAATTTTTTTTTCAGATATAAGATCCATTCTCTCTGGGTTTCTTCTGGTAATGCATAGCAGAACATTTCCAGTTATCATGGGGAAGGTATTGTTTTGGGGTTTTATAAAAAGACAAATTATAATTTGAGAAGCTTTCATTAATGGTTATCAGCCTTTTCTCACTCAAGAGTAAAAAAAGAACTCTGGGAAAAATGAATAAAGTTAGCAAGCCCTATATTCTTTGGCTCAGGAAATTAGAAAGCATATAATATGTACAGTAGGTGAACATGTAGGCCCAGGTGGTAATATCATTGTTCCCTACAAATCGATCAGTTGGAAAACATTGTGTGTGTTTATCTCACTTCAAATGTGACTACATTTTCCTGGCTTCAAATTTAGCTGATGTTTTTTTAATGTTTTACTTCCCAGCAAAGTGACTCATTTGCATTTACTTCACATGTTGAAATGAATTATTGAGTAAGAATCTGATATCTCCAGCTGCTACCTTATTCACTGCAACAACTCCTCTCTCACACAAAAACACATACATTTTCCATGAACACACAAAATGATGTAGCTATTTATCTTGCACGGAAAAACAAGTTAGTGCAAAGAGCTGGCCTAGCGATATTTACTGATTAGATTTGACAGTATTTCAATTAACGTTGTGTTTGCCACATGTTGTTCGTGTCTCTTATGCTGAGCTGATGACGGTCAGTAGTCACTATGTTGAATGTCCAACATGTTGTAGAGTAACCAGGGCATGACCTTTCCTAACTAGTGCATTTCATACACCAGAACACTGTTGAGTGCTTAGCTTGGGTCCACAGTCATCGTGAGCAAGTCCCTGTTTGGTTTGTATTCAAAGCATATTAAAACCTGTTTCAAACCATCTCATTTGAATGTCCCTCCAAAGCAAATGGGCCAAATTAGACAGATGGATTTCACCCACACTGATGTGACATTGAGAGCCATTTGATAGGGGACAGATAAACATTCAAGGTTCAATTAACATTCACTGGTGGATATACTGTTGTTTTGGGGATGTATGTAATTATAAATGTTATAATTGTGTTTGGAGAGTAAATCAATGGGAATATATGTATACTATGTGTATATATGTGTATGTATATATGTGTATATGCATGCATGTATGTAGGGCTGGGCGATATGGCTGAAAACTATCACGATATAAGTGTTTCATATCTGTCTATTGATAACTATTGATCTGTTTTATGACCTATTCAAAATAAGGAGCAGGAAAAAAATATTGAATGTAAACATTTTTATTTTAAATTTAACCTTCCACTGATTATAATCCCCTCAGTTATAAAGGCAAAAATGTCAAAACAACCATGGAAAACACTCCAATAATTAAAATGTAAACATAAGTCTAAAATCGCAATGAACACTTAACAATTATATGTTACACTAAGGTGCACAATTAGAGTACTTAAGAAATGCTTAATAAAGTGTAATAAAATGGTGCAAAGTGTTAAATATAAACAGAGCAACCTGAGACCTGAGAAGGTAGGGAAAACAGGTTTGTGGTATTACCAGTCTTGGTGGGGACGATGGTTTTGCATATTTTGCAGACGGCATTGGTCTGACTACGGTCAGACTTTTGTAAACCAAAAAACTGCCATACTGGCTATGGAGGACCAAGTCTGACAAAATAATAAATAAATAAATAAATGAATATATGCGTCAATAAAAATATTTATACATAAAAATATACATAAAAATATACAAATATAAAATTATACATTTATTAATCAATATTATTTCCCTATTTATTTATTTCTGTGATCATTTATTTCTGTATTTATTTTTATATTCATTTATTACCATATTCTTTTATTTCTGTATTTATTAATTTCCGTATATATTTATTTCCGTATTTCTACATCCTTAAGATAATGAGAGGGCGGGACTTAGTCGTTCAGCCATAGCAAGCAAGCCAAGAGCGGGAGATAGAAACCATATATACGGTCTGTGATAGAAATAGATTGTGAACGTAAAAAACGCAGCTGGGGAGGAACCAAGGGTACAACACGGGGTTGGTTTGTAGGATAAATGTTTCTTTCACCAACCCCAAAACGAGATGCAATGTCACAAACAGAAAATCCAACTAACTGTGCCGATTAGTTGCATTTTTTTGTGGCTTCGGTGTCACCTGTTGTGCTCCGTTAACTACCGTAGCTGCTCTCTCGCTCCGGCGAACTTAGTTTCTGTGTGTGTGTGGTTGACTTGGTGTGTTTGTGTGCGTGTGTTTTCACGACAACGGAACATTGCACTGGCGGTTCTATTCTTTGATGAAATGGATAGGCTACAATGAGAGGGGCGTCCGACTGCTCCGGCATTAACGGAATCGTATATCGAAAAATTAAAGCTCCACTGTGTATTTCTTTGAGTTGATTCTTAGCAAAAAAACCTTTGTTCTTTCACAAATATGTGCTTATTCATGTGTAATTACTTCCACCTAATAATCAAAGTATTTTCGTAAGTGTAGAATCTTCCATTCACAATACATGCAATCGTGCCCGCTCACCATGTTACGCCTCCATGTTTAAAATACATTAGCCAAAGAGGGACATACCTGGAAATTCAAGCTCGGCCATTCGCGCTTTTACACAAGTGGCACCGTGACGAATGCCAGGGGGAGATTACTCACGAGGGGAAATTTCAAAGTCTGTTGAAGATGTAAGATCATGCCTGTTCTCGAGGACATGTAATAGTAGCGCTGGCTCAAGCTATAAAGTAGTCAAGAACGTTTGGCTGGCAACACAAGCAGGGATTTTTCGTTTCAAAATAATAGCGCTCGTGGTTCATTGCAATAATCATTGCTTATTCATTGCATGTCCATGTTCATGTTTTGCTAAAATTAGTATTCTGTTTGAATAAAACAGACTTTAGTGAATGTTTTTCAAATGTAATCGTGTTTTCACATGAGACACTGACAATATATTCAATCAAATTGTGTGTAAAACATATTTGTTACTTTTATTAATAAAACAAGTTAAATTATTATTTTTGCTACCACATGCTCTTCTTGTTTCTTTACACACAATACAATTGCATTTGGTTACAATTCACAGGCTGTGTAGTGAATTAACAATGACTATTGCAATGAATCAAAACGAGCGCTATTGTTTTGAAAGAAAAAACGAATATCCAGGTTGACGTTGCTGGTATAAATACGCGGTTCCATGTCATACATTTTCACCAGCAGATGGGAGCAGATCTTACACAATGCAGCTTTAAGGCAATGATCACACTTCATCTAAATTCCTACACTGCAGGGTCAACTTCTGTGTTGTTAGATGCTGCTTACTGCAATAAACTTTCAGCCAGACCCTCCATGCGAAAAAGTTAATCAAATAATGACCAAAGCTAGCATTTTCAACTAGGGTAGCCAAGACTCAAATCTCTGGCAAGAGACTGTATGAAGCATACTAACGTAGTAATCTAGGCATGTAAAATCGATCTTCACACTCTGATACCGATCAACCAATGGGAAAAAGGTGACACCGTGACATGCTTTGATTGACAGCCTCCTCATTAGCTTAAGGATCTGGAAATACAGAAATAAATATATACGTAAATAAATAAATACAGAAATAAAAGAATATGTAAATAAATTAATATAAAAATTTATAAAAACTGAAATAAATGATCACAGAAATAAATAAATAGGGAAATAATATTGATTAATAAATGTATAATTTTATATTTTTCTATTTTTATGTATATTTTTATGTATAAATATTTTTATTGATGCATATATTTATATTTATTTATTTATTTATTTCTTATTTTGGCATACTTGGTCCTCCATAACTGGCGAGCTGACTTTTCCCGTTTTATCAACAATTTACTCGCTCGCTGCGGAACTAATTTTCCACTTATTTTACTGTTAGCGTGTCACTCGCTACGTTGCTAGGTTACCAGAGAGTGAGTGGCTTCGTTCATGCAACCAAAATTGCTTCGCAACCTCTGGTTCCTTCCGACGAAGAAAAGGAAATTATCGAACGTCTTATCGAACATATTTTCTATTTATATTGATTATGTGTCTGTTGCGAGACATATCGTTATCGTTTTATCGCCCAGCCCTACATGTATGTATGTATGTATGTATGTATATGTGTATATGTTGGGTCAATTGCCCTAATGTGGGACAATTCTGGGATTTCAGATTTTTGTGACGTATTGCGATATAAAGCCAATATGTTACATACACAGACAATACCATTTTACAAACCCCAGGATGTTCTCTAATCAAAACAGAAAAGGCAGATAACACATTCAGAAAAGGACTTATAGACATATTGGTGCTCTTTGCGCGAACTGTCTAAAACACAGGTGTCAAACCGGTTCCACGGAGGGCCGAGTGTATGTTGGTTTTTGGTCTTTCCTTTCAATTAGAGCCCAATTAAGACGTAGACTGCCAGGTGAGGTGAGATCCTAACCAATTAGTGACATTCAATCATTCAGGTACAAGGTAAAAGTGAAAACCTGCAGACACTAGGCCCTTTGTGGATCTGGTTTGACACCCCTGGCTCTAAAACAATCTGCAGCTTCCTAATGTGGGACAGTTGTCTCCCTAATGTGGGACAGTTGTCTCCCTAATGTGGGACAGTTGTCTCCCTAATGTGGGACAATGAATAGTCTGTAACAAAAAGCCAAAATCACCTTGATTCATAAGAGTAAAATAGTAAGTTAGTAATTCTCTTGTTTATGGATGGATGAAACAGATAATTGAACATCAGACAATTAATAAAATATTCTGATGCATTTCTTATAGTCATAAGAAATTAAGCAACTATTCTCTAGTTAATTTTACTTAACAACAGACAAACAAAAAATCACAACAGGCATAGCCTAGACCTACTTGAAGGCAAAATATGAAATCTCACAACATCCCAAATTTTTAACAAACTTTAGGCTAGATTCAACCTTGTCAGAATTCATTAAAACACTGTGAACTTCAGTTACAGTACAAACATTTAAGACCATTGGCCTAATGTTTTCTACTTCGCGTCACAAACAAAATACAAAGTTAACAGTCTCTTTTGAAAACCACCAGACTCCACCAATCTTAATGATTTGCCTATACTCCTCCATGGCTCCATTCATCCTGTCCTGGCTGCTGATTTAGTTTCTTTCTCATCTTTTCCCTGATTCTTCCTCTTACTATGTGTCTGACAATCTCTCTCTGTCATCTCTCACCTTTGCCATTGTGATCTTAAATACATTTTATTGAACTCATCTTTAGATACATAAGATAAAGTGGAATGGCTTTATTGGTTTTCTACTGAGGTTTGAAATTCAGAGCTATTTTTTCATTTTAACACACACACACTTGCATGTGCACACACAATATCACAAAAAACCTTCAAACTGCCATCACCCATAGATTAAGAGTTTCCCATTACCTTAAACATCTGTAGTAACATACAAATAACTAAACACACACAAAACCTGTAAATAACCATTTTTGTTCAACAAACCATGCCCCACAACACATTTCTGACTGACTTTACCACTGTCCCACATTAGGCTAACTATGCCGTCCCACTTTTCAAAACACCTTTCCTAAAGTGGGACACTAGGAAATTTGATAAAAATATAAAAAATATAGTTTATACATACAATGTTATATTATTTTTTGATGGACAAACATTTCATAAACACATTAGGCCAAAAATTAGCAGGATTGTTTCGGTTAAAATGAATTTATACTCCTTAATATCAGGTTTGTCCAAACTCTATGTCACTAATCTTTGTGTGATTTTCACACAAATGCTTCCTGTTTGATGATTGTATAATTCTCACATATGAC
>JACXGM010005749.1:18471-34545 GCA_016801145.1 Umbra pygmaea
GCGTTGCGCACCATTCCATTCACTCCGGTCCCGAGCGTAATATGAGCCCGTCCTCCCAATTAAGATCCACCGACCGCGGCTGATATGTACGCATATATATTTATATATGTATATGTGTGTGTGTGTGTGTGTCTGTGTGTGTGTGTGTGTGTGTGTGTGTGTGTGTGTGTGTATATATCTATATCTATATATATAATATATATGTGTGTGTGTGTGTGTATATATGTATATATAATATGTGTAGATACTGATTGGCCATTCCAATTTCCTCTGGAATGCTGATTGGTCAGATCAAGCATCTCATGAGGATAGTCTGTTTGAAATGAAAGTGAGGTTTTTAAAGTCTGTCTTTCTGTACTTTATTATTAATAGAAATCACAAATACAAAAATAATGATAATAAATAAATGATTATAAGCTAATAATATCATATGTCAAAGCCTCAAAACATTGCATGAAATCTAAAACAAAATGTCTGATATACAGACTGTGGTTAGGTTTGCATTATCATGGGCTGTCCCTAAGACTGTGGCAAGAGACCAGATTAGCTGCTGAAACTGTTCATTTATTTATTTCACCCAAGACGTATTGTAATGGTTTGTTCCTGTCTTGTTAAAGAAAGCTTTGCTTAGGTCTCAGCATAATAAGACATTTGTATTTTGTGTTTGTCTGCAGGCTCAAAGCTCTGGTGTCTACGGGAGGCCGAAATTTGCAGGCAGCCTGTGATTGGTGGGTATTGAACACACACTGACCCACTCACACACTTTCCCTTACATAATCCTTCTTCACTGAAAGTCTGGTCTGACCACATTAAGGGGCACAATGACAAATATCTATAATTTGTCAATGTATTTCAATCGCTTGAAGTAGTTATTTGACTCTCATCAGACAGCTCTGTCACTCAGGAAAAGCACCTAGTGCAAGTGCTACGTAAATAGATTTTATGGCTATGTCCACACTAATGCACTAGATATAAGTAACAAGTATTTGTATGAAATGTTCTTTAAAAAAAACATAAATCAGGAAGTCCAATTGCTTTTGGTACATAACCTACACAATTTGTATTGTAAAATTCAGGTGCATGGTTTCAAATGTACCTTTTTTGACATCTCTGCTCACGAGGAGGAAGCCGGCTTTTTCTAATTGGCAGAGTTGTCAGAAAAGTTAGGTTTGAAATTAGGTTTGAAATTATACAATACAATACAATACAATACAAAATGTACATGTTCTGTACCAAAAACAATTGGCCTTCCTGATTTTGGGGGGGTTCTTTGTGAAAGAACATACATTTTTCATGCAAATACTCATTATTTCTCAAACTCATATCTAGCGCATTGTGGACAGATGCATATAACATTCCCTGAGTGAGAGAGCTGCATGGTGAGAGAGACTGTCAAATAATTACTTCTAACATTTTAGAAACATAGAGATATTATAGCTATTCATCACTGTTCCCCTTTAAAGGGTCCATTCATCTGTTTCTGTGTTACTGTGTCACTGCTTCCCTCTGCTGGCAGTGAGTTGAAACTGCACCTATTGGCCCACCCATTCTTTTGATTGCTCAGAAAAAAATGATGCAGAAAACTTTTGTTTGTAGTTTACTTTGGTGTCAATGAAAGACACACCCAGATCCTACTTTTATCAATTCAAAATGTATTTTAAAATAAGTGTGATAACAAATTAAAATAAGGCATTTAGATTTATTTTCCTGTATTTTGTTTTAAATTTTAATTGGTCTGGATTTTTTAAAAGTTTTGTTAACATTTAAAATGCAATACATTTACAGCTTTGACTCCCATTGTAAAATATACAACTGTATAATTTATGAAAAGACGTATCAGCCTTTTGTCCAAAGATCCTGAAGTTTTGAAAATCTTGTAAGAGCTATCTCCATAGCAGTTTTTCCATAAAAAGTCCTATAAGAAATGCTTGATAAAGAATAATCCTACATAAATGATTCTTAGAAATTCATTCCAACAGTATATCTGAATGCCTACCCTCTCCTTCGCTTCAAGGCTGTTCTCCCACGTGGACGATCCATTTCTAGACGACCCTCTACCCAGGGAGTATGTGTTGTACCTGCGCCCCAGCGGCCCATTGCTCCACCAGCTCAGCACGTTCTGGCAGCAGTCGCGGGTCACCTGTGGCAAGAACAAGGCCCATAATATATTCCCCCACATTACCCTTTGTCAGTTCTTCATGGTGAGTGAAAGGGACCTGACCAATACCCTGTGTTAATATGCACTTCAGGACAAAATGTTTTGTCTGTATTTGCTGTGACCACGTGTCCTTAGCCTGGTCCAATTTCTCTTGATTTTGCTCCATGGTCCATTTTGCATGGACACACTAGCCTCCTGGTTGGACACTGTTGTTGCTTTCTAGGGTACCTGTGCCATTTTGAGTCTTGGGGTACAGTGTTGCTTCTCGTTATGGGTTCTAGTGTACACCAGTCTCAGTCTCTCTTTGTCTTCAGTGTGCAGACAGCAAGTTAGAGGCCCTGAACGAAGCCCTGCAGGCCACGGTGGGGTCATGGAGGGGCCGCTTCCCAAACCCGCTCCCCCTGGAGCTGTACACCTCCTCAAACTTCATAGGGCTCTTTGTGGAGGAGCAGGTGGCCGAAGTGATCAAGAACTTTGCCGCCGACTTTGCCACGGAGGCAGCTACCAAAGCAGGTATATTGAGCCTAAAGCTGTATTCTGGTTGAAGAAAAATATAATATTTAAATCCAAAGACACTGCCAAAGAAGACATTATTTCTTTTTGTCCTTAAGTAGGAAATGGATGACATGGTACACATTTGGATGAGGTAGTAGTGCACTTTTAAATGGTCCCGTTTGGCTTGTCAGCATCACTTTCAAAAATACTGACTGAAATAACATACAAACTTTATGATATGACATTAATATTTTCATGTGATATTGATATTATTATGATGTTGTGAATTACACTGAATTGGAATTATTAAATGGGCAACAGTAATATGATCATTTCTCAAATGTCTGTCTCTGTTTTCCTGCAATAACGAGTAGGAATTTGTTTAATCATTAATAAACTTTTATAACCATGTGAAGCCCACCGGGCTAGGGGAGCAGCAATCAATACAACAGTGCAGCATAAAATGCAATCAATAAAACAGTACAACAAATGATGTATTCATCACAATATTTAAACAACAGTACAACAAAGTATAATCTACACAACATTATTGACTACAGGAAGCATTTAAAAGCACTGCCTGCCTCAGAGCTCTAAGCTCATTGAGAGACAAAAAATGCTATGCAAGTACATAGATTTTAGGCTGCTACACCAGCAATGTACCGGTATGTTTCATGGGTTGGAGGAGCAGCATGAGATAGAGAGTCAGAGAGGGAGGTTTCCAAGGAGCACATACTTATGTAACTGTCGACACATTCAGCCACTTCCAACCCACCATTTTGTGCAACAGTGTATGAGTGCCTTTGCATTTTTATCAAAGTTTTTTTTAACTTTATTTAACCTTTATTTAACCAGGTAAGTTGACTAAGAACACTTTGGGTAAAGTATCTTGCCCAAGGACACAACGACATTTGGCTCAGTCAGGAATTGAACTGGCAACCTTCTGACTACAAGTCTGACTCCCTACCCTACCCAGTTATCTGCACCCCAAGTTTACTGAAGCTTGATGAACAGTCTAATCTTGGAAGCACAGAAGACATATGAATATATAACGAGACACCAGAATTAAATTTAGTCAAAATTGGCTTGAAATAGCTTGTCTCTATCTTTTAAAAGGAAGCCAAGCATTGTTACGAAAAAAATAACCAGATTTTTAGTTCCATCTTACAATATTCCTGTCTCTCCATCTCATCCCAGATCTCTTTAGAAAGTAAAACCATTCGACCATAAACATGTTAATCTATTGCGTCACTTTACTTCTGTGTCATTATGCTATACACATTGCTATATCCTAACAGTGCAAAATTGAAATTCAAAACCTAAGATAAACCCCATCTGATAGTTCTTATTATTAAACAGGTTTGTAGATATCTGCAATTTCATTGGCTAAAATTGCATTCCAAGCCTATGGCAATTCCCTGATATCCGTACGTAAAATGTGGCCTAATCACTCAAGTGCTGTAGTATGTAATGAAAAATGATCACTATGCCAACCTAAGGAGCTGGCCAAAATAGAAAACATAGTAGACAATTCCTCTCGCTTCAAGTCTCAACACCAACTTCCAAATTAGACCATCTACAAAATAAAGCTTTTTACATTCACTCACCACAATGACATTGTTGCTTATGTAGACATGCTAGGTTTTAAGTAATCTCATCCATTTTCTAATAGTTTTTTGTGATGCTTAGTTATTAAAGCAAAGACTGTAGTATGTCAACGTACTGGTAGCTAGCCTAATTGTCTTAGTTATACTATATATTAAGGCAACATCAAGCCGTGACTAGTTAGTCATGTGCCATGGCATGGCTAGTAACGTGATCGTCTGGCCGCCAATTTTAGAAAGATATCGAAAATGTAGCTAAAACCGGAGACATCTGAAATCGCTTGCAACTCGGACCAGAGAAATGCATGTCATTCACTCACCTGAGATCCTGTGCAAAGTAAAATACTGCTAGAGTATGTTTTCACTTGTCCTGCATTGTTGGTTTTTGTATTACTGGTAGTCTTGTATCCCAACAACTGAATAGGCATCTTGAGTGGAAATCACAAATGTACTATATTGTATTCTCGCTGTGGACAACTGTTGATGTACACACTGATGTCTCTGAGGAGAATATTCCATGTATATTACACTATCCATCAACTTTTACATCTCAAACCATTCTTCTTACTTTCACATTACACACCCTGTATTTTTCTGAGCCTTTAATTTCTTCCCCTTGGACAGAGAGAAGTACTGACTCCCTAACACACTAGTAAAATTACACACAATACAAATTTATGCTATGGGACAGTTGGATTTCTTCAACTAGTTATTGGGCTTTTCTTTAAAGGTTTGTGTCATGCCATAACACACAAATCACAGGTTGGGTTGTGTACCCATCTATCCCTAGAATGCTTTTTTCACATTTTTAAATATCAAGTAATACAGTTTTTACTGTGTTATATGTTGGTCTCAGAAAGAGGAAGTAACATTAAATTCTAGCAGAATTTCTACTCAGTGCCCCTATTGATCTGAGATACTTCTTTTTGCAAAAAAATTTTTTATCAGACTTACAAATTGCCCAGTGTTGTTTGTAGATTGTATTCTAACTATCGTTTTATTTAGATTTTCTGTTAATTGGTGAGGCCTATAATTAATTGTTTTTCTCTCTACGTTGTATTGCCTAGATAATTCTATCTCACTCGCTGTCATTCACAATCACTTGAAATGCACAAATCATTCTCTGATCGGTTGTGGAAACGCATTATTGGCCAGCACCTGCATACAGTACATGAAGTCTGCCTGTATTAATAACTTTTCGTTGCCAGACAAGACTGTGCTTCGTGGCTTGTAATTGATATATTTAAATATATCCAGAAAAAAAGAATATAAAAAATGTCACAAATGTTGGCAACCGTTTTATAAGCACATAAACTCCAGCTTGTGCATTGCCAGAGAGTAACCACACACTTCAGCAGTTGAAACCACTCAGCCTTCGGCTGAGGTGTTTGGTTATTCCTTGGCAATGCACATTCTGTCGTGTGTTAATGCTTACTTGTTCGTCTTCCATCTTTAAGTTTAAACACCACCTTTGCACTATCTTGATTCAAATGATCACTGAGAAAGAAACGAAAAATCAGGAACATTGCGTACCAATATATGACGTATTTAAACCACTGCTGGTAGAGTCTCTATATAATAAAGACTCTGTTCATGGGAGATTTTAAACAGAACCAGTCAAAAGTTTGGCAGAGATTGTCTAAGCTCCTGACTCCGAATCACAAGCGCACCCTTTGACCAGCGTTCAAGACACTTTGTGCTTTTCCTCTCTTCTTTTCCTAGATTCCTGTTTCCCAAATGCACTGTCATAAAAAAAACTCCATAAAAAACTTTGTACACAGTTACCCAAGTGAATCGGTGTCACCTTAATTTTGACTGGTAGTGTAAGTATAACGTATGTTCTGTGTAACAGCCCTGACTCTCTCTGTCTGCTGGAACTCAGATGTGCACGTGGAGCCTCACAAAAAGCAGCTTCACGTGACACTGGCCTACCACTTCCAGACCAATCACCTGGCAGCGCTGGAGAAGCTGGCCAAGGGCGTGGACGTGTCGGTCGGCTGCGATTGGCTGGCTGTGCTTTTCTCCCGGGATATCAGATTCGCCAATCACGAGGTATCTTCAACTTCACCATGGTTTTTCTAAATATATGACAATGTTCTGTGCCCGGCTTGCCTACTGGTGATGCAATTACCAATTTCCTGAATTGCTGCTTTTTTATAACATTCATTTAGTTTTTCAAATACATGTATGTTTCTCTTTAGTTGTATTCAACTGTAAAGGGCATTTGAAAACACACTTTGACCTGGTGAATCCACAGACGCTGAAGGTGATGTACCCATACATGCCCCAGAACGAGGACGAGCTGGAGCTGGCACCGGGGGACTTCATCTTCATGGCTCCCTTAGAGCAGGGGAGCGCCAGCGAAGGATGGGTCTATGGCACCTCTCTGGGCACAGGTCTGTCCGGACTGCTCCCTGAGAACTACGTCAGTCGGGCAGACGAGTGCGACACCTGGGTCTTCCATGGGTAAGAAGAGGGCTCTTCAGACTATAGTTCAGGGGTCAGATTCATTTTATATTTGGCCGAGGTATCTTTGGGTCTCCGCTCGTCTGTGATTCTCAATTGATTGAGGTCACTGGTTAGTAAGGAACTTCCTTTACAAGGTTTTCTGGATAATAATTGGAAATGTACCAAACTATAAAAAATAGACACTGCACTGTGTGAAGTGAGTTTAACATGTCTGCAGTCTACGGTTAAGGATATGCCAATAATGTGTTTTCTGTAACTCAAAGTGACTTTAGTATTGAGAAATTCTAGCTATGTCACAATAGTCTGTGGTTCGAGCTTGACTATGGGTTCTCCGACTTTCCCCGGCCCTCCAGAACGAGGCAGTGCAAAATTGGCATAGCGCTGCCTGGGATTTGGGTTAGATAAATCATATGATCTATCCTCCCACATCGCTCTCCAGCGACTCCTTGTGTCAGGGACCTGGGACGTGGGGGTGCTGAGGGTGCTGCAGCGCCACCTGCTTTTCCTGAATTGTTTATCTGCAATGGCAAATAAAAATATATAGTATTGAAGTATTATTCTGGGTAATTTGGGGTATCTTTTGTGCAAGTCTTTGCGCACAGAGGGTTTTTGGAGATTTGCACTGTAACATTCCACAGGAGTAATACACTGACAATATAACTGACAATAAAAATACATTTTTTTAAATATACTATTATTTTATATTTGTTTTTAGTTAGATATTGTAAAATAGTCTACTATTGTCTGTATTTTTGTATTATTTGAGTACATTTTTTTCAACCCCTTGATCCAACATGGTAGTTCCTAACGTTTACTAAGCCTAAAACATAGGTTTTGTATTTTTATGTTGTTTGGTTCAGATTTAAATATAGAAGGTGTCAAATGAACAACCAGTTTGCGGCTGTAGTAATACAAATATTAGTTGGCATACATTCATTTCATAAATATGAATAAAAACAATTTGTGAGCATTTGTTTATGTTGTTCATTGGCATCTGTGGTTTAAGCAGGATAAACAATTTCTCTATAGTGTATTTGCGGTCTTTTATATCCCATATATCAGAAATGAATGTCCATATGGATTTGGAATATTCTGCTGTCCTGATATCAGAAATCAATTTGCATTCTAACTCCCTCAGGTCCTTTATTATGTTTTTGCTTGTCCTGTTCCCTAACAAAAATGGCTATTCTCCTGTGTGCACTGTTATTATTGGGACAAATCAATTTCAAGTTCAACAACGCAGAGTTTGTTGAGATTTATTGACTGGTAGCCTGTGCAATTGACAGGCTACACAGCCCATGCAGAAGTCACGATTCACAAAGCACTCGCTATTCAAATGTTGATTCCATTGTTGTGATTATGTCATGGTCATCCGAAAGCCCAGGTCTGGTGATGCCCTTGCTGTCTATTTACTTCAGTGAGGTACAAGTAGGCCTACTGCATACAGTTGACATTGTACGCTCATAGGACTTTTAGAAAAGTGTTCTCCACGCAGATCTATAAATAAGATATATAAATAAATAAATCGTAATTATAAATCAAAATTAAACTTAATATGAGGTCCGCCCTAATTTTTGAATCAACCTATCAAATGACTTCTGCCTCCAAGGCAGATCTGCCTGGAGAACACTTTACAATAACAAAAACTCCTACGAGCCTTTGTACTATACACTGTAAGTAGGCCACTGACTTTCAGCACCCCACGTCAAAATGCCTTCCAGCGTCCCTGCCCTGCGTGCAGATCGGGCACCTGTAAATTCCATCACTGAAGTATAGTTGGTGAGCATAATCAATCCCGTACACGATCTGACTAAAGGCTTCCATGTTGGATGAGCAGTGTGAAAATAATTGGCGGCTGGGCAACATGCGGTTGGATGTCCAAGGAGTTACGGAGCTGCAGACAAGGCAGCGTTAGTGGGAATTGGGAAGGTGGGAATATGGGGAAAAAAGAATCGAGAAATTCACCTTCTACTACCTATTTTCACTCCCAAAGATTAATTCCAGATTGTTTAGATTTTTTTTTTTTTTTAAAGATGTTAAAGTCCTTGATCTCTTTGCATCTTTTCCCCAGGTCTCATTCGTTCCTCAACCCTGCCTCACCCTCTAATGCAGGGGGAGCAGTGGGTGGGCTCCTGTTTGACGGACAGCTGGACGGCCGTTTCCTCGAGGAGCAAGGAGATCCGTCCAGCCTAACTGCTCTTTGTCCGCCCATCCAGGTGGGTTACACCAAATTTATATTCAAATTATTTTATATTTTTAAGAACACATTGAGAATGAGTTTTGAGACTACTAAAGTAAAGACTGTGTACTCACCACAAGAATTTAAATGTATGCAAATGTACAGACATGACTTAAATATATATATGAACAAATAGCATCAACAATGTATCAGGTGGCTACTAACGGTGCAATAACACTGCTTGCAGATGTTGAGGCCCAGCATTGAGTCATGTCTTCCCAAGAGGAGTCTGTTTGTGTGTCGACACGGAGAGAGGATGGATGTGGTCTTTGGCAAACACTGGATAACTCAGTGTTTTGATGCAAAAGGTCAGCACCAGAGTGAATATGGGTTGGGGTGGTGACTTCAGTTCGGTTAACCAATGAATTTTGTTGGATAACAGAAATGTTTCACTATGTCGGTAGGCTATGCTTATGTGATTGGTTGGCTAATTGCAAAGGGCATATTTCACATCCCGTCTCTGTAACCCCTCCATTGATTTAAAATGTAAATTGTTTATGGTGAGGTAGGGTTATGGTTGAAGTAGGGGTAAAGGTTAGGGCTAAAGGAAGGGGAAAACACTAATCCTGGTTAAATATAATCTCAGAGGAAGCCTGTTTGAAACTCAAGCTACGTCCACAAAATTTAGTAAACTCATCCCAATTTCAAGTTTGCGGCCTAATTTGTTTCAGAACAATATAAACAAAATACATCCAACCAATTTATGAAATTCTATAATTTGTCAATGAAATTCTATCATTTGTCTATGTTCCTAAATCATTTGAAGTACTTATTTGACTGTCCTACTCATCAGTCAGCTCTCTCACTCAGGGAGAACAGGGTAGAGCTAGCGGGAGTCCAGCGTCAACTGGAGACAACGGGTCTGTGCAGATGACTGCGTTTGATAAAACATTGTGAAATAACGGTCATTTGCAAGAAAAACAGATGTTCTTTCACAAAGAAAAACCCTAAAATCTTGAAGCCCAACTGCTTTTGGTGCATAAAATATACATTTTGTATGATCAATGTCAGTTGTGTGGTTTCAAACATACCTTGTCCTACTTCTATGCCGATCTGAAAGAAAAACGAGATCACATGTTTCTTTCCAGCCCAGTGCTAGTGAGACGCATTCAAGATGACAAAAATGTAGTCTTCTGAAGTTATACTTCAACAGTTTCTAAACACAAAATAACATGAGTCTATCAATTATATATTCTTAATCTGATATCCTCCCTGACTATTGACAGAGGAAAGTGTGAAATGAGAAAAAGAAGACTACATTTAGTTTTTTACAAGTTGAAGAGTTCAACTCTTTGCAGACTAAAAGTAGAGCGTGAGATTCTTCGACAACATAGCGGTAAGAAAATACACATTTTAAACAATGCAACTGAATTTTATTATACACAATGTGTATTTATGTACCAAAGTTGTTGGGATTCACAATTTTGTTTTTTTTTCTTTGTGATAGCACATTCATAGTTCATGCAAATGGTTGTTATTTCACAAAGATGTATTTATACTATTCATCTGCACAGACCCTTTGTCTCTAGTTGACACTGCACTCGCGCTAGCTCTACCCTGTTCTCCCTGAGTGAGAGAGTTGAGTGAATTAGCCAGACCGTCAAATAATTACTTTATACTATTTAGGAACATTGACACAATTCTATAATTTGTCTTTGTTCCATTTTAATAGTGTTGATGTAGAGACTGACAATCTTTCTCTTTCTCCTTTGTGTCTTTGTAGGCCGATATATTCGCACCAACCTCAACATGCCCCCTAGTTTGCCAGTGAGAAGTGGAGGTTTCCGCGACTACGACAAAGACTGTCCAATCACAGTGTTTGGATCCACTCAGGCCCGCCTTGTGGGCGAAGCCCTATTAGAAAGCCACACAGCAGTCGACTTTGTGTACTGTTCTCCCTCACTTCGCTGCATCCAAACGGCCCACAACATCCTCCGAGGTAATGTCCCCATCGCCATTGGCATCATCCCTCCCTGTTGTCATCCATCACCACTGTCATCCATAATCGCTATCATCCATCAACACAGTCATCCACCACGTTGTCATTTACCACCACTATCTCCTTCTAGAAAATGAAGGCATCCTATTCAATACTCTCTTCCCCAGGTCTACAGCAGGAGGGCAAGACTAAGATCCGCGTAGAGCCTGGACTGTTTGAGTGGACTAAGTGGGTTTCTGGCACTGCTCTCCCAGTCTGGATATCCCCCACTGACCTGGCAGCTGCTAGCTTTAGTGTGGATACAGCTTATAGGTACATAAAGTTAGACTATATTGAATGAACACACAAAACATGCTTTGATGACTTTCAAGGTCAAATATGTACTAACCCTAACCCATATTCTTACCCCCTTAACCTTAATGCCTGACCAAATTCTAACTCTAAACCTGCAGTACATTTTAAATCCAACCTAAATACTTTTTATTGTGATTTATGGATATTTAATTGCCATTTAGCCTCTACTTAATATGCAAGCATGGTGCTAGGATTGGCGTCGTGAATCAAATTTTAATTCCAATTCATTGTTTTTAGTTGCGTGAAAAGCATAGAAGCCAGATTTGTTCCCGACATCCTGTTGTTGGAAGCAACATGTTATACAAAAAGCATGGTCACTAACTGTGCTTTCTTTTCTTGTCCTCCAGACCTCATATTCCCACCAGTAAGCTGACCGTGTCTGAATCCTACGACACGTACATCAGCCGGAGCTTTCAGGTCACTAAAGAAATTTTGAGCGATTGCAAAAATGTTGGTAAGTTGAGCCGGTCAGTCTCTGCACTCATTACGTTGTTTTGGGTATAAACTGAATTGTGTGAATAACTACACTGTGGTCTACCAGTAATGCTCCTGGGCAATAGCCTCGAGACCGCTATCATTGAAATACCACATGGATATCAGTCTGGCAGTCTAAAGTGTAAAAAACATTTTGAGAAAAATGAATTTGAATGCAATTGGATCCACCTTTAACAAATTACAACCAACAAGCCCACCTGTAAATTAATCAAGCCACAAGCCATTTACATTTTACATTTATATTTTAGTCATTTAGCAGACACTTATCCAGAGCGACTTACTGTGAGTGCACACATGTGGTTGTTTACCTAGTTTCTCTTACAACTCCGTATTAATTGCATTCAATATTTGAAACTGTGAACATGCAACATGAATGTGCTAGAAAAGTATCATGCAGATGAACATGAAACATGTCAAGACATTTATTTCCTTGATCTTCTCGTACTCATTTGAACTAAAAACAAACCCATAGTTCATCAAATTACACTGATTGGACAGGCAAAATGCTCCCTGGACCAAAATATAAACCTTTTCCCTCAGTTTTTCTGTTCTTCCGCACTACAGAGCTTTCCACTATTATTGGCACCCCTGGTAAATTTGAGCAAAATGTGCTGTGGAAAAAAGGTTGATTCCCAGCTATGCCAGATATCATTGTGTCCATGAGCAAGGCACTTTACCCTAAGTTGCTCCAGGGGGATGATTCTATATTCAATGTAAGTCGCGCTGGATAAGTCCTGTGGACTCTCCTTTTTAGCTCATTTAACAGATTTTCTTCTATAGGGTTAAGGTCAGGTGATATGGATGGCCATTGCAAAACCTTGATTCTGTGTTCAGTGAACCATTTTTACATTGATTATGAGGTGTGCTTTGGATTATTGTCCTGCTGAACGATCCAAACAAAGTCCCAGTTTAAGCTTCCTGGCAGATTCAGTCAGGTGTTGATATAATATCTGGTGGTACTTGATGGTCCACGATACCATGTGTCCTAACAAGTTGTTCAGGGCCCAAGTTGTCCAGGAAGAAAAACAGCCCCACAACAATGTTCCACCACCATACTGCACAGTAGGGGTGAGGTACCTTTCTGCATGGCCATCTTGCTGTCAATGCCAAACCTACCTCTGGTGTTTATCTGATCTGACCAGAGAACCCGGTCCCATTGGAAGTTCGTTCAAATGATGTTTGGCAAACTGTAGTTGCTCGAGATTGTTTTTGATTAAAGCAAAGGCTTTTTTCTGGCAACCCTCCCAAAAAATGTGTGGTTTTGTAAATGGAGCCTGATCATAGTTTTGGAGACTTTCTGACCCCAATACCCAAATAACATCTGCAATTCAACTGTTGTGTAGCTCAACAAGCTTTTGTCGCGCCCCATTACTGTACTGACTGACATGGCTTGCTGAGTCGCTGTTCGGTGAGTTGTTGTGAATGAGTTGATGTGCTATGAGCTGTGTGGGGCATGTAACCACTGTGGTCTACTTCTGGAATCACACAGGAAACACGGTGCTGATTGTGGCCCACGCGTCCTCGCTGGAGGCCTGCACACGTCAGATGCAGGGCCTCAGCCCCCAGAACTCCAAGGACTTTGTACAAGTGGTCCGGAAGGTTAGCATGCTTCCTCCATGATGTCACTATCTGTCTGCCTGTCTCGTTCTCTGTTTCTCTCTCATGCCTTTGTTGGTTTCAGGACCTTTCTTTCTCTCTCCCATCTTGTTTCCCTAGATGAAGTGCTGTATGAATTTTAACATGAGGCTTCTCTTACAGGGTCTTGTCAATGTGCTGTTGTGTATGACTTGCCTATGCTGTGGGTGATTGTTGTCTAATGTGAATCATGGCCTGAGTGCTTTAGATTAAAGAAGTATTTTGATCATGTGAAGGACCAATTCTTGTCTAAAAAAATGAAAGCCTTTGGGTTCAGGGCAGGGCCATCCAGTTTCTCCCAGACATTTGAAACATTTTTCAGACACTTATAGCTGATTCACTCTCTTATTCCATCAACTAACTAAGACACAGAAGGTCATTGCTAAAAGGGCTGGCTGTTCACAGAGTGCTGTATCAACATATATTCATGGAATGTTGACTGGAAGTGAAAGGTTTTATAGGAAAATGTGACCAAGCAACAGGGATGACCGTCAGGCCAAGCCGATTCAAGACTGAGGCTGGAGTCAGTGTATCAAGAGCCACCATGTACAGACATGTCCAGGAAATGGGTTACAAGTGTTGCATTCCTAGTGTCAAGCCATTCCTGAACCAGAGACAACACAATTAGCATTTTACCTGGGCTAAGGAGAAAAAGAACTGGACCGTTGCTCAGTGGTCCAAAGTTCTCCAGAGTCTAGATTCAATGCAGCCATCTACCAGGAGATTTTAGAGCACTTCATGCTTCCATCTGTTGACAAGCTTTATGGAGATGCTGATTTCCTTTTCCAGGAGTACTTGGCACCTGCCCACAGTGCCAAAACAACTAGTAACTGGTTTGCTGACCAAGGTATTACTGTGCTTGATTGGTTAGCCAACCTGCCTGACCTGAGCATCATAGAGAATCTATGGGCTATTTTCAAGTGGAAAAGGAGACACCAGACGAAACATACAGGTGAGCTGAAGGTCGTTATCAAAGCATCTTGGGCTTCAATAACACCTCAGCAGTGCCACAGGCTGATTGCCTTCATGCCGCATTGATGCAGTTATTCGTACAATATGAGCCTCAACCAAGCATTCAGTGATTGAATATGTTTCAGAAGGTCCACATTTCTGTATTTGTCACAGTTTCGTGGTGTAGTGGAGAGAGGAGACTGACAGACAGGTTGATGGTTGTTGATCTATGGTTTAATAGAGAACCGTCTGGGAACATACAACTACTCATCTAGCAGATTGCAGGGTATGCTTGTAGCGAGTAGCACATCGATTAAGTACATATGGCTATTTTCAACAGACACGTTCTAACACAGCGTGGACACGTCACAAACACACATGCCTATATATAAATGTACGCATAAAACTTCCAAACAACAATAACTAGTACAGCTACCGGACAGCGTTCTCACATGACGTACAGATCAATCCACCGACAGTATATCATCAATGACCGACAGCCTCTCTCTGATCTGGGCAGCTTATATAACACAACCTTAACTAGCTAACAGGACAACACGGGTGAAGGCAAACATTAATCAAACAGATCTACAAGATACAAGGACAATCTAAGCTAAACCCTCTGTAACAGATGCCCAAATCAGAGAGAGGTTGTGCCATACATTAAAGGTATATACAATTGATTTTAAACTAAACTAAAACACCATGCAATAGCACTGAATATAAACACAAATGGCAGAACACTAATATATTATATATTAGGTTGTTCATTGTTGGACTTCTGTGCAAGTCATGGATTGTCTATAACGAACACCATGTTTGAACATAGGGATGCTCATAAGTGTACTTGGTAATCGTTTCAACTGATCTGAGGCCGTATGTTTCGGACACTCGGGTGAAGAGAGGGGCGGAGCTGTCAACCGATCACCATCTGATGGTGAGTTGGGTCAGGGGGTGGGTGAAGACTCTGGACAGACCTGGTAAACCCAAACGGGTAGTGCGGGTGAATTGGGAACGTCTGGAGGAGGCCCCTGTCCTGTCTTGGGTGACACGCCTCTTCAACATTGCATGGAAGTCTGGGACAGTGCCAAAGGAGTGGCAGACTGGGGGGATAGTTCCCCTGTTCAAAAAGGGGGACCAGAAGGTGTGTGCCAATTACAGGGGTATCACACTTCTCAGCCTCCCTGGTAAAGTCTACTCTAAGGTGCTGGAAAGGAGGGTTCGGCCGATAGTCGAACCTCAGGTCGAAGAGGAACAATGTGGATTCCATCCTGGTCGTGGAACAAGGATCAGGTGCTGCGGGCGTATGGGGTGAGGGGGTCCCTTCTTAGGGCCATCCAATCTCTGTATGACCAAAGCGAGAGCTGTGTCCGGGTTCTCGGCAGTAAGTCGGACTCGTTTCTTGTAAGGGTTTGTCTCCGCCAGGGCTGCGCTTTGTCACCAATCCTGTTTGTAGTATTTATGGACAGGATATCGAGGCGTAGTCAGGGTGGGGATGGGTTGCAGTTCGGAGGGCTGAGGATCTCATCGCTGCTCTTTGCAGATGATGTGGTCCTGATGGCATCATCGGCCTGTGACCTTCAGCACTGGATCGGTTCGCAGCCGAGTGTGAAGCGGCTGGGATGAGGATCAGCACCTCTAAATCTGAGGCCATGGTTCTCAGCAGGAAACCGATGGAGTGCCTACTCCAGGTAGGGAATGAGTCCTTACCCCAAGTGAAGGAGTTCAAATACCT
>JACXGM010005750.1:9340-34446 GCA_016801145.1 Umbra pygmaea
CATGAAGAACAAGGAACACACCAGGCAGGTCCGAGATACTGTTGTGGAGAAGTTTAAAGCCGGATTTGGATACAGAAAGATTTCCCAAGCTTTAAACATCCCAAGGAGCACTGTGCAAGCAATAATATTGAAATGGAAGGAGTATCAGACCACTGCAAATCTACCAAGACCCGGCCGTCCCTCTAAACTTTCAGCTCATTCAAGGAGAAGACTGATCAGAGATGCAGCCAAGAGGCCCATGATCACTCTGGATGAACTGCAGAGATCTACAGCTGAGGTGGGAAAGTCTGTCCATAGGACAACAATCAGTCGTATACTGCACAAATCTGGCCTTTATGGAAGAGTGGCAAGAAGAAAGCCATTTCTGAAAGATATCCATAAAAAGTTTTGTTGAAAGTTTGCCACAAGCCACCTGGGAGACACACCAAACATGTGGAAGAAGGTGCTTTGGTGTTGCGGATGAGCCACAATTCATTGATCGGATGAAGCCTGGTAGCATCTCAAGGAAGCGTTCCCTTACCATCTGAGAGCTCCGAGTGGTTAAAAGGAACTTGGGAGGCTTGTAATGACAAACTACACCAAGAGGGGGCGCTGGACTATGACAAAGGAGATCAGCCCCTTTCCATTACACCAGCAATAAAGGGTCGCGAGATTGCAGCCATACTGGACGAAGACGTCACAGATAGGGATGGACACAAAGAATTAATAAATATGCTGAAACAACTTGGCTCCACCCACTGAGACTGGGGGGAGACTGACCCTCTTAGTCTTACAGAAACTTTCAAGGAGGAAGGTTGTGGGCTGTTGAAAATATTACGTGAGTCAAAGTATATGTTTTTCACTATCACAAAAAGTCTTACAAGTTCAAGTGTTGAAAAATGTCAAAATTATAACTGACTATGTTGACTGTTGATCCAATACAATATACTCATGACAATCATTATCAAATATTTTTAATAAGAATGTATCTTGGTATTAAAAGCATGATGTGTGATGTTAGAAATATTTTAGAGTAACTTTGTGAAGCCACTCTACCCTGTAACATTGGTTTAGAAATGTTATGGTGATTTTATGATGTTAGGTTTTTTGCATTCTATGTTTTTATAATGATGATTATTAAATGGGATCAGCATATATTAAAAGGTCCATATTGTTATACCAAAGTATTTTTAAGATTTCAGTAGAAAATAGAAAATGTATGGAAGTGTGATTAATTCATGGTACTTGAATATATCTCATAGAAATGTTTAGAAGTAGATTATCTCTTGTTAAACGTCATTTATAATTATACCTATTTTATTATTTTTCATTATATGTATTTTGAACAGTTAGGCAAGTATATGGAAAGTTGCTCTGTAAACTGTTTAGAACAAAGAGATGTGACTTGTTGGCAGAGTTAAAACAGAGTGGGGGACTTCCAGTTGGGAGACCCTGCGGAGGAGGGGTCTAAGAGCCTCTCAGCCAACTGAGTTAAACCAGAGGTGGGGGTTGAAACTAGGAGACAAAGAGCATTTAAAAACCCTGGGTTTTAATGGTTTGGTACAGAGCCACCATCTTCTCCGGGAGGTGCTGACAGTCTGTCTGATTTCCAGAATCTCCGTCGAAGACTCCGTTTTTGAGTGCAACGGCAGTTTTTGTACTTAGTATTTTTTAGCGTCGGAAGAACTTAGTCTCTGGGTAAGTGAATGGTACTTGGCGCATCTCTGGGTAACAGGTGAATTCAGTCTATGCCAATTGTTTAAAAGGCACTTGATACAGCGATGCTGTAGTACTGTATTTGGTTTACTTTTCCGAAAAATTACATGTTGACTTGGTCGAAGGCTCTTGTAATTTGTAGGAAAGGAACAGCCTAAATGCGGTGCTTGGTGAGGTTGAGTCAAGGGCAGTTTATAATTTAACGTTACGGGGGTTCTGAAGCGGGTCTCTTTTTTGCTAAAAAATCTCATGTTGACTTGGTCGAAGGCTCTTGAGATTCGTAAGTAAAACTTGGGTCCGACTAAGTTCCTAGAAAAGTTGAATTAATGATAGGGAATATTTCAATAGTAACAAAAGTATTGAAGCGGTCGAACCTTTGCTGAAAGATCTCTTGTTGACTTGGTCGAAGGCTCTTGAGATTCGTAAGTGAGGTGGAAACTTGTCTAAAGTACTGAGTTTCGATTGAACTAACAACTGCGAGGTTTCGCATTTAAGATAATTACACCTGTTGCTATGGTAGTGCTGAGATCCATTCACGGTAACGCTTATTCGAAAGTATAGTGTTTCGATAAAGTATAGTATTCTTTATATTTATCCACAAAGACACAAGTTTAGGTGAAAGGACTGCTCCTTTCTTCCGACGGCCGATTCTGCATAAGAGCGGGTCAAAGACTAACATCTGGAAATCATAGACGACAAGGTAACATCTCAGCACCTCCCTGGGTAATATTCTGTCATTTTTTATTTTGTTTAACTTTATCTGTTCATAATAAAGTTATCTGGGTTTTGTTGTGAATTCTTCAATTACATAATGGTTAATGTCATTTCCTAGATGTGATTGGGTTTTTGTAATAAAGGGTTTTACCTATGTGGTATAAGTTCCTTTTTGGTTTTATGAAGTGGTGAACACTTACATTTTAACATCGTGCCTATTGTAGGACACGTGATCATTTTCTGGGTATTATTTGATTTGTTTAATACATTGAATCATTAAAAATTTATTGGTGACGACTGATTGATTTTATATGTTTTGAATAAAAGTATTATTCTTTTTAAATTGTATTCTTGTCTGAATCACGTTACTATAAAGGTATTGGAATCACTCTTTAAAAAACTTTAGTGTGTCTGGGGTTAAATATTCACTAGTATGACTAGTCGATGTCAAATGTGTAAGTCCCGTCTAAAAACACAATTTAATATAATTGTGAAGTAGATATGTCCACAGTTTGAAAAATCGAATCACGACTATCAATTCTGTCGGGCATGGTATTTTTGCGCAGGAGAATTCTGTATCATACTCGGTTAACTGTCAATCTAATGGTACACAGGGGTGTATAGGAACATTGTTTGGCAAGAAGACTCTACCTAGACTATACCTGGGTTAGCAAAATACTAAATAATCCATTTAATTCGACATAACTTCTCAACTCCTATTCTAAATAACAACTGGTATAGGGTGTTAAAGGTAATAATGTAATTGGTGTGTTTTTTAGTTGGGGCATAGTAGGAAACAGGCACTCTAAGGTAAGCCAAGGAGGACATCTAGTGGCTAAATCCGGAATAGGGCCTTAGGGACAGTCAATGGTAGACTGTAATAGGCGGATACATCTAACCTGATATTTAATTTATTGGTATTTAGATTTGGCCTGGCCGCGATATTGGTCAGATGAAAACAAAATTTAACATTTGGCAACAATACAAAACGTTATGTTTGCCGTAAAAGCAACACAGCTCATCACGCTGAACACACCATCCCCACTGTCAAACATGGTGGTGGCAGCATCATGGTTTGGGCCTGCTTCTCTTCAGCAGTGACAAGGAAGATGGCAAAAAATGATGGGAAGATGGATGGAGCCAAATACAGGACCATTCAAGACAATGATCCAAAAACAAAGCAAAATCTACAATGGAATGGTTCACAAATAAAGATATCCAGGTGTTGGAATGGCCAAGTCAAAGTCCAGACCTGAATTCAATCGAGAATCTGTGGAAAGAACTGAAAACTGCTGTTCACAAACGCTCTCCATCCGACCTCACTGAGCTCGAGCTCTTTTGCAAGGAGGAATGGGCAAAAATTTCTGTCTCTTGATGTGCAAAACTGATAGTGACATACCCCAAGCGACTTACAGCTGTAATCGCAGCAAAAGGTGGTGCTACAAAGTATTAACTGAATAATTTTGCACCCCCAATTTTTCAGTTCTTTATTTGTTAAAAAAGTTTGAAATATCCAATAAATTTCGTTCCAATTTATGATTGTATCCTACTTGTTGTTGATTCTTCACAAAAAATTACAGTTTTATATCTTTGTGTTTGAAGCCTGAAATGTGGCAAAAGGTTGAAAAGTTCAAGGGGGCCGAATACTTTCGCAAGGCACTGTAAATTCTCAAAATGTATCATGTGAGCTTCTTTGATCTCTCACAAATTCGGAGTTTAATATAATTTAATTCAACATGGACAATAACAGCAGAAGGCAGAGGAGTGCCTGCTAATACGTGGTGGTAGCAGAGCATTTAAATCCAGGATCTGAGCCACCCAGTAAAAGAAAGTCTCTGCTCTCTTGACACACACTTTGGATCATGGATCATCCCACAACTAACTTTTTGAAAGGCTGGGTCTCTCCCTGTTTACCTGTTTCCTAGCAGGTTGTTGGGGACTAGTAAAAACAATTGCCGGCCTAGTAGAGAACAGGGAACGCTGCTTTTGGGACATTTCCCCTCGAGAGCAAAACTGCAGTGCTGATGACAAGGTGGGGGATTCCTGGATCCTCCTGGGGGTGGTTAGTGCTTCCAGGTCCTACAAGACCCACAATCTGTTACCCAGTTAAAGAATATAGAGCATAAACTGAAGAAAAAATCTCACTCAAATTCTTCTCCTTGCTGTTTTCCTTCAAATGGTTGTGGATGTTGTTAACTATCTGCTTTAATTAAGCATTACATCTCCAGCGATGTGCTCAACTAGGCAAAACATTTTTTCACGTTGGCTAGGGCGAGGCCAACAGAGTGGTTATCAAAGGACAATGTTGCTGCTAAACTAGCATACAATTTAGCTGAGATCGACGGGCCTTAGAATATCTTTGAATACAGTCCCTAATTAACCAGTGTGGCAAGGATGACCTTTATTGGTCAATTTCAAGATGTCGAAGAAGCAAACAAATTATTCTGGCCTGCACATAACCTTGGTAAGAGGTTCATGAGTCATGAAAGAGAAGACAATGTGTTTAAAAACTCTATGAATGGAAGATGGTTTCAAAAATATAGAAATTAAAGTTCCTAAATATCAAACTTATACTTTAAAAGGACAGCCGCTATTACACCAGTCCTTAAAAAGCCTGAATGTGATAAGCCAGACCTACATATGTCACACGATAAAGTGGTGCTTTTCGTACCGCGGCATGAATCGGTGCATTTAGTTGCGAATAAATGGTCTACACTCGTCGCTGGGTGGTGCTAGACCACTTAAAAAGAAACAGGAGATTGCAGTTCTAATGCTTCCTAGAGGTAAGTTTTTCGGGGACATATACTGATATTAAATCAATGTAATTGTATTATTATACACAGTAGAATAACTTTCTTAATTTAAATAACGGCTTGTGGAAACCAAATAAATATCGTAGACTGCTGCGTCTGCATTCTGTAATCTGAATGCGTCCCTGAATCTTTTGTGAAAAATTGTAAACATTTAAACAGTATATAAAAATACAAATTTTTGTCCCGAAGTAAAATTGTAACAAACAATGTTTTTAGGTCCGATTACATCTGAAAGTCGCTCCCTCAAAAAATAACTATTTTTTTTCACCGAACTCCACACAGCACCGTAGTGTAGTGGGCTAGATCGGTTGCGATTACAGTGACATTTTTCAATGTCAACAGTTGTAAGTTCTAGACCCGCTCAGGACCATCTCCTTTTTTTTCTCAGCTTGTTTATAGAGAGTGCATTCAAATTGTTTTTTTTTATTATTGTGATAACTAGTTAGTTATAAACTCCCATTAACTGGTCATTTAGGTTTTATTTAATGACTGTATTTAAGATTATTTTAATTCAATAATTCAATTTAATGTATACTGTAGGTAATTAAAGATATATTTTTATCTGTCACGCCTTGTGCTGACCAGACCAGACTGAGATCATGAAGAAGTTGGCAGAGAAAAGTGTGCATCATTTTTGTAGAAAGGTGACACTTTAATAAACCTCCCCTCGGCCAGACCATGCTCTGATGGCCAAATAGCTATAGTTATTGTGTTACAAAACCCCCAACCCCAACCCCCAACAACATTTTACGTCTCCTTCCCTAATTAGATAAAATGAGAGAAACACCTTTGTGAAAGCGAATGCAAAAACCGCATGTTTGTGTTCGCATTTGCACCAATCATTGCAGACATTTTGTGTAAAATTAAAATGTCTGTTTGAACAGGGATAATGACCCAATCAAGTATTTGTTTTTTATTATAATCTGTATACATTTATTTATATATTAAGTATTTCCTTTAAATTATATTTCTTAATGTTATTACGTCCACTACTTTGTTAACCCATATGCACAGCCGGAGTGGCATAGCGTTTAAGGTGGCTTTAAATGTACAATATGTAGTTTTTGGCCGCTAGGGGTCTCTCAATCAAAACAATAGCAAAAGATGTACTTGGATGACGTCGGGAAGTAGTGTGGGATCATGGGTTTTGTTATCGTTGTCAATGACAACCTTCCAATCTAGCGTCTCCGGCAGAAAAAAATGTTCACTGACAAAGTAATGTACTGTTAAAAATATTATAACTTTATTCACGTTATGTTTGGCGGTTCCCTGGAACTTAGAACAACTACAGCAGCAAAGGTTACATGACGCCATTGACGGAAGACAAAATGAAACGTCCCGTGTCTTCGAATTATATTATAAAATTCTCTGGGTTTGAAAGCTGGTGGAAACATAGGATAATGTAAGTACACAACTAACAAATATATATAATATAGGTATGGTGATGTTTGCTTTTTTAATGCAAAGTACTTTTGTTTTTGTTTTGGAAAACTACATATTGTACCTTTAAGTAAATGTCTACGTTGCATGTTCGACTCCCTACAAAGACATATGTTATTTTATCTCAGTCTATTTAGAGGACGCATTCAAATTGTATACTAGCTATCACTTTTGTGAATAATCATCTATATTTGCAAAGAATTAATGTACCTCACAGCTCAGCAGTGTGTGGTAGGGAACTAAACAACTATCGGTTGTATGCTTTCACTGAAGACAGAAAGCACAAAATTTTGCTAGAAGTTCAATTGTTATATACTTTAGAGACAAAACTTTCTTTATATGCCAGTTTCTGCTGTCAAGGAAGATGACTGTCGGCCATGATTTTGGCTTATTCCGGCCCGTTCCTCCTGCCGTATTCTACAGTAGCTACATGCGGGTTCCTCCTCCCTAATTTAGCCTACATATTCTACAATACATGCGCGTTCCTCTTCCCTAATTTAGCCTACTAGTTTGCAAATACTGATACTGTGAGCCTCTGAGCCTTTCAAGTTGTTCAGTCTGCCCATCGCTAGCAATGGATTCACAGAAATAAAAAAATATGTCCATAGGTAAATTCTGGACGATTTTATCATATCATCAGTGATATATTTTTTCATATAGCTACGGTATGAAAACCGTTGTTAAAGTTCACATGTAAATGCAGCTCTATTCAAAGCATTGCCTACGTGTTGAATCATTTGCTCCCCGAGAGTGCAATCATTACAATATTGTTTCTAATATACATTTCATCATGTCCTGGTCCACAGTCAGCACAGAAATTCAAACTGCAAACGTAATGATAATTTTTCTCTGCATATCCCTACCATCTTACACACTGCTGAGCTGTGTGATACATTGATTATTCACAAATATAGATGATTATTCACATAAGTAACATTGTGACGTATACACAGGAATCCCCGGGAATGCCTGAAGAACAAGTTGCTTACCTGACGTATATTGTTGCCTCCAATGACAGTATAAAGAGGTTGCCTCCCATTGCCTAGCATCCACTGACGTATATTGTTTGAGACAATAGATGTACTGTAGTTCACAAAGCGATCTCTCTTACTGTAAGTAATGGGAAAAGTTATTTTGACGTTTTAAACCTATTTCTTGATATCTAAAAAAATAAGAATATTTCCCTACACAAAAGCAAGGCCTAAAATTTACGATAGTTACCAAAGTCGATCTGGTCACAATTCCTGTTGAAATCAAATTATTACAATTACTAATAGATGTACTACTGTACTCATTACTAGTTTATGATGTGCCCATTACTACAGTAGTTTATGAAAGCAGTAACGAACAGTGTATGATTAATCATTGTAGATGAACAAAATGAACAACAGTGATCTCTAATAAAAATAAAAGCTGTAACGAACAGTGTATAATTAATATATGTACCCATTACTACTTTTAGATGAACAAATGAACAACAGCAATCTCTAATAAAAATAAAAGCTGTAACGAACAGTGTATGATTAATATAATTATACATTGGTGGTGGGCTGGAGTGGAACCCTGGTCGGCGGGTTAAGAGACCTTAGTAATTTCCACTACACCATCAAGATCGTATGAGCTCAACGTGTTTTCAAATGAGTTTGAGTTTAACTAATTAGAATGTAGGATTTCATAAATGAAAAAGTATTTTAAATATACAATAGGCAGTTTACATGAAACAGTTATATTGTAGGACAATAATTTAATTACTAAAGAGCTACAAATAATACATTTAACTTCAGAACATAGTTGTTTTAATGATAAAATAATCTGTAGTGTACAACGTGTTTAAGGGAAATTATTTGGATGAATGTGTACCCTGGAGCCACCTGGCGGCTATTTGTTGTACTGTTTTCTTTTAAACTGCCACCAAAATTTCATTCACTCAGCCGAAGTGCGCCTTGGTATACCACGGTACAGCTCCACCCCGTTTTCGCCACTTTATTGTGTGACATCTGTATCAAATTACAGGCCTCTGGAATCTGCCCTTTCTTGCTAAGTTTCTGGAACGTGTTGTGGTGGCACAACTCCATTCACATTTGTCATCCAACAAGCTTTATGAACCTTTTCAGTCTGGGTTTAGAAAGGGACACAGTACAGAGACAGCATTAGTTTGTGTTATGAATGACCTACTTGTCTTAACTGACTCTGGTGCCTCTACCATCTTGATCTTGTTAGACCTTAGTGCAGCTTTTGACACAGTGTGCCACATTATTCTGCTGAATAGGCTGGAGAGCTGGCTTGGTATCACTGGTACTGTGCTTAACTGGTTGAAATCTTACTTCAGTGATCGTCTCCAGTTTGTTGTCTTTGGAAACAACAAATCTGAAATTGGACAAGTCCGCCATGGTGTTCCTCAGGGATATGTCCTGGGTCCTATGTTGTTTAGTATTTATATGCTTCCTTTGGGGTAAATAATTAGTAAATATGGTTTGGGGTATCACTTATATGCTGATGATATGCACATTTATATCAGCTCTAAATCTGATTTTACCATCACTTCAAAAATTCTGTCAGATTGTGTGCAGGACATTACAACATGGATGCACCATCATTTCTTAAAATTGAACTATTCCAAGACAGAGATTTTAATCATTAGCACACATGTGGCTACTCACACGGGGAGTAATTTTAATTTGATTACGAATGATAGTGTTTTATTTCCATCCCCTTTCGCTCGTAACCTTGGGGTGATCTTTGACACTCACCTAACACTAGACTCCCATATTAAGAGTATTACAAAGTCCGCATTTTATCATCTTAGAAACATTGTAAAAATTAGGCCCTACATTATGCTAACTGACACTGAAAGGCTTACTCATGCGTTTCTTACTTCCAGGATTGACTATTGTAATGTGCTATTTGTTGGTTTACCTGCTAAATCAATAAAACGGCTGCAATACATCCAGCATTCAGCAGCACGTGTTCTTACATATAGCTTGCATTGGCTTCTTGTTCAGTCGCGTATTGCTTTTAAAACTCTTGTTCAGTTACGCATTGCTCAGTCGCGTATTGCTTTTTAAAACACTAACATACAAAGCCTTGAATGAAATAGCCCCTTCTTATATCTGTGATTTAGTCAGCCTGTACGCGCCTTCCCGTTCCCTTCGGTTTACTGACTCGCTCACTCTTCAGCAGCCTCCCTGTATTTTAAAATCTATGGGGGAGAGCGCTTTCTCTGGTGGTGTACCCAGGTTATGGAATGCACTTCCTCTCATTGTTAGAAATGCTCCGACATTGGCCAGTTTCAAGAAACTGTTAAAAACTCATCTTTTTTCATCATGATTAGCATGTTGTGTTTTACTCTATTGATTACCTTTGTATTATTCTTGTCTTTTGTATTTCATTTGATTTTATTGTCTGTAGCGCTTTAGGTTTTAAAAAGGCGCATTATAAATAAAATGTATTATTATTATTACAGCAATCTATGAAAATCTAAAATAACTACACAAAAATATCACGTGTCACACCCTCACCTTTTAGTTTGATTCACCTTCCCCCAGTTTAACTCCTACACCCACTTCTGTTAATCAGGTTGGTTCTTAGTGCATTATGTCATTGATCATTAGCATACCTGTTTGTTATCATTGTGTCACCATGCACTGGCCGACATACCTAAAAGGTCATTCAACTGAAATGCGGTCTATTACAGAATACATGAATAGTTCTTGAATATGTAAACTTACATTTTATCTGAATAACAACATGTTAGTGTTGTTTTTTATATATTTCCTTTACTTTTCCAAAACTAGTGAAAGTCAAAAGCTACGGTATGTTTACTTTCACTATCAGTTTCACCACCCTAAGAAAGAGATTAATTTCTAACATCTTACCTAAATTAAAATGTTTGGCTTATGGTATAGTATTGTTAAACAATAAAGAAATAAACAACTTTTTCCAGCATATGAAGAAAATAACTGAAATGTAGTCTTTACGTGACACAGTCTGAAAAATTAGCTGTCAGAGTTGGGCAGTTATTTACCAACGTTCAATGCAGTAAAACCTGAGATTTGCTTTATATTGACTTTAAAACAGTTGCCTTATGGTAGCATTATAAACTACATGTATAAATAAACTGCTCTTCTATGAGCATAATCTGCAACTAAAATGGGGTCCTTACGTGGTCCACAGCCTGAAATATGAGGTCTCAAGTGGGCTTGTAATTTAAGAATACACCTGTGAGTTAGACAATGAAGGCTGAGGGATAAAATTATAATGGGGCGAAGACAAACCCATTCGTATTTGTCTTATGGAAGTATTGGTAAACTATAGATGGAAATAAACATATCTTTCTACACTATACAAACTATGAAGAAAGTATCTGTGCCTATTACACAAACCTATATAAATGGAGTTCCAGAAGTAGCTTACTCTACCTGGCAAAAGCTTAAGGGGGAATAGCTCAGGATTTCAGTTATACAGTGCATCTGTAAAGCATTGACTACGCTTCACTTTTGTCACATTTTGTCATGTTACACCCTTATTCCGAAATTTATTAAATTCATTATTTCCCTCAAAATTCTACAAACAATAACCCATAATGACAATGTGAAAGAAGTTTGTTTGAAATCTTAGCACATTTATTTAAGATAAAAAACAAAAAAGAACATGTACGTACATAAGTATTCACAGCCTTTGCCATGACACGGAAAATTGACCTTAGGTAAACCCTGTTGCTACTGATCATCCTTGAGCTGTTTCTACAGCCTGATTGGAGCCCATCTGTGGTAAATTCCGTTGATTTGACATGATTTGGAAAGGCACACACCTGTCTATATAAGTTCCCACAGTTAACAGTGCATGTCAGAGCGCAAACCAAGCCATGAAGTCCAAGGAATTGTCTGTAGACCTCAGAGAGAGGATTGTATCAAGGCACAGATCTGGGGAAGGGTACAGAAGAATATCTGTACCATTGAAAATCCCAATGAGCACAGTAAACTTAATCCATAAATGAAAGCAGTTTGGAACCACTAGGACTCTTCCTAGAGCTGGTCATCTGGCCAAACTGAGCGATCTGGGGAGAATGGCCTTAGTCAGGGAGGTGACCAAGAACCTGATGGTCACTGACAGAGCTCCAGCATTTCTCTGTGGAGAGGAAAATCTTCCCGAAGAACAACCACCTCTGCAGCACTCCACCAATCAGGTCTGTATGGTAGAGTGGCCAGATGAAAGCCACTCAGAAAAAGGCACATGAGAGCCTGTGAGAGACTCCCAGACAATGAGAAACAAAATTATCTGGTCTGATGAAACACAGATTGAACTCTATGGCCTTGAATGACAAGCCTCATGTCTGGAGGAAACTAGTCACCACTCATCACCTGGCCAATACTATCCCTACAGTGAAGCATGGTGGTGGCAGCATTATGCTGTGGGCATGTTTTTCAGCGGCAGAAACTGGGAGACTAGTCAAGATCAAGGGAAAGATGAATGCAGCAATGTACAGAGACATCCTTGCTGAAAACCTGCTCCAGAGCACTCTGGACCTCAGACTGGGGCAAAGGTTCATCTTCCAACAGGACAACGACCCTAAGCACAAAGCCAAGATAACAAAGGAGTGGCTACAAAACGACTCTGTGAATGTCCAGATTCCAGACTTGAAACTGATTGAGTATCTCTGAAGATATATCTGAAAATGACTGTGCACCAATGCTCCCTATCCAACCTGATGGAGCCTGAGAAGTCCTGCAAAGAAGAATGGGAGAACATTCCCAACAACAGTAGGTAGTTGCTGCCAAAGTTGCTTCAGCAAAGTATTGAGCAGAGGCTGTGAATACTTATTGTACATGAGCTTTTTTCTAGAGGTCGGCTAAATAATTAATTATGGCCGCTTATGAGTTTTCAAAATAACTGAATCGATTATGGCCGATACTTTTTTTGGAGATAAACCACTTCCTCTAGTGTTACAATTAGCTAGCACATCATGTGGAAACTGTGTGCAGCCAGCCCATCTGTCGTGAGCTAGTCTGGGGGAAATTGTGATTGCAGAAAAGCCATGGTAAGTTTGTAGCTAGCATGAAAGGCGATCAATTAAAATTAGTTGCATATAATCACTTGTTAGCTTCACATGGTTAATATTAGTCTTGAATAGTGGGTAGAGGTTCACTGCTTTCGCTCCGACAGAACTGTTCCCATTTTTTTTATCAACCATAAAGTTGATTAAGGGAAAAATGACCTGTTAAAAAAAACTAGTTAAGCTGCACAATGGTTAACTAGCTATATTGCGTTGCATATGATGAATAAGTGGGATTTATAATTAATCATCAGATCGGCCAACAGTAGTTCAAAATCGGGTACTGGCACCAAACGAGTGCTTGGTTAATTAATGTCCATTCGACAGTCATTGCGCACATATAACTTGTAAAAATATTATGCCTATTCAAAACGATAAACAGAAGACAGGTTTTTTTATTTCCACATTCAATTAAAAGGCATTCTTGTTAAGGGTATATACGTTGCTAGTGTGCTCAAACATGGCTTTCAAAGTAGCCTATTTATTGAGTCAGACGGTGGCGAAATGAGAGAACATACGGCTATTCCGACTCCTCGCGCAAAACAATAATTCTGTAGTTAAAGATGAAATCCTACAGTAGGAGCCAAAGTTAACTAAAGGTCACTTTGAGTTTTTTGTATTAGCTAATGTTTTTACATTTTATAATAATTTGATGTTGATGTACATTGTATTCAATTACGAGCAATGTTGCATATCTAATTTACTCTATTTCTAGGTTGAGCTATTGCGCAGTTGTTGTTTTTTTGGGGAAAAAAAGGATTATTGTGGTGGTGGGTCAGCAGTAGCTTCGGAGCAAAATGGTTTTTTGACCGTAAAATTAATGTGAAAGTTTTACCAATAACTAAATATCATAAAGTTGGAACAGCAAGTTGGATATTTTCAATGTTGATTTCTGTTTGAGAGAAGCTCAGCGAAATGTTTTGGATGAAAATAAAGGACTTCAGCTGTACAACAAAGTTTGCTAATAAATTCACAAATTGCTACGCAGTCATGTCTATCCTGTGAGTAATTAGCTACGAACTTAAAGAATTCAAAGTAAAGAACGAGTCAAAACTAATTGTGCCTACTGCTGACAGAAGTGGATTTAATACAAGATTAGAGTTTGCCACTACACCTTTTGTTATATTTTTATTAATTGTCGTATTTGTGTGTTGACTTTGAAACCAGATATTAATTTATCAAGTGCTTCTGGAAATTATGTTGGATATCTTTACTCCCGTTGTGCAGCACCAAATCCAATTGGTTAATACAAGGACAACTATCAAAATGCACAGACTAAAATGTTTTTTTTAGTCCTATAAATCCTATATATATATATATATCTATATATCAACTACTATTCCTACTATGTGTTTTGCCATTTGTTTGGCATTTTGTTGGAACAAATTTAAATGTTTTGATAATATTTATTAGAGATTTTAAACTATTTTGTGTATTATATTAAGAAGTTACATTAAAAGTTTGTTCTTTTAGTATTGTTGTAATGTTATTATTCCCCCCACAAAAAAAATCATAATAATCGGTTGATTAATCGGTATCTGCTTTTTTGGTCTTCCAATAATTGTTAATCGGTATCGGCCTTGAAAAATCATAATCAGTCGACCTCTACTTTTTTCATTTTTGGAATAAGTGTGTAACATAACAAAATGTGGAAAAAGTCAAGTGCTGTGATTACTTTCTGGATGCACTGTAAGTGTTTAATCATTTAAAGAATCATACAAACAAGTCCTATTGTTCCTCAATTTACAGTGATTGATACACGATTTGAAAGCGCTGAATCTGAACTTTCATAAAATGTTACAAAAAACGTGACTATTAACACCAGATATAGGTGATGGGTCACATATTTTAATGTTTCTGAAGTTTTTTACAGTTGACACTAATAAAATGTGTTTGCCAATCTCTCTAAATCAATAAGTTCAGTCCATGACCATACCTCCTTGGTGCAAGTACAAGTTTATTCAGCACATCAAAAATGTTTTCTGTTGTCATGGAAAAATATCTAACATTCTATGCCGCACAGAATTAAATACCTTCTCACATATAGCCCCCTGGAGCAACTTAGGCTAAAGTGCCTTGCTTCAAGGACACAAAATTTGACTCAGTCAGGAATCAAATTGGCAGCATTCCAACTACAACTCAGACTCCCTAACCACTGAGCAATCTGAACCCATAAAAAGCTAGCTCTGGGCCTGTATTTATCAAGCTTCTCAAAGTGCCATTTTAGTCTTAAGTGCTGAGAATTGACAAAATTTACTCCTACTCTCAAACTTAAGTGTAAAAGCAAGTTATCAAATTTCTCAAAGCTTAGAATCACTCTTACTTTCCCAGCTATTTAAGACCGCTCGAGACGTCTCTCAAGTGGTTAAGAGTTGCCAGTAGGGGCTTGTAATCGCGTAGACAGAGACGTGCGCAAATCTTTTAGGAGAGGAAAAATGTTTTTGTTTTTTAATTGTTTGACGCTGCTTAATTAATTAAAAACGGTATTGTTTGGACAGAGCATGCATCCTCTTCGTCAGCGACTGAGTCATTTCACCAGTGACATTTATGTAGCAATTTATTTTCAGATGAATTGAAGGTAGCGATTATGCTTAGTTTGCAACACAATGCTGATGATTTGGCCCATCACAACCATCAATAAGCCGAATTGTAATGGAAACAATTATTGCACTTACAGCTCAACACATTGTTACGCGTTTCACTGAATTCCCAACACCACCCCGAATAATCCAACAGAAGCAAACACAATTCATGCAAATAGCCGGCTTGCCAAGAGTAGTAGGCGCAATAAATATATAGATCATTGCTCCCAGCGTCAACGAGAATGTTTATATGAATAATAAGGGTTACCACAGCATCAACGCACAAGTTGAGTTTGATGCAGACTACAACATTTTGGATGTGGTACCCAAATGGCCTGGGTCTAATCATGACGCGCGATATTGTATGAAAGTGGCCCGAAGCAGCTGTTTGAAAGGCAATTTCTGCCGCCGGAGGATACGCGCTCGTGGCTGCTCACCCCTTTCCATATGCCACTGACAGAAGCCCAAATGAACTACAACAGGTAGCCTTTTTGTAAGCTATTTATTCACAATTGTTTTATAGTATATTTATAGAACACTGGATCCTAATATAGGCGATATATAATATATTCCTTCACAGGGCACATCGTATCAAGTGTGGTGAAGAGGGGCTGGCCAGTGGATATATAGGCAGGTCAGTTAACAGCACACTTGTTTGAAATATTTAATTGAGAAATAGTGGAAAACGTGCTGGAAACCTTTTTTATCTTTAATTTACAATGTGTATATCATAATGGATTTTCTTGAAAATTCTTTATTGTCAAATGTTTGTTGAATAGCAACTCCTCTTATGAATGTCACCAACGAATACGAATTTATCTGAGAATATTCTTAAACAAGTACATCTATTCAGTGATTGGATCTTGCCTATGTCGTCATCCAAAATCCCGTTTGCGGCACAGGAAAGTGTCGTGAATCAGCTCTAAGACTGACACTTAAAATTTAGTCCTACACTTCAGTAAATGTAGGACTGAGATGTTTGATAACTAACTTTTAAGCGCAGCTTTGAGCCAAGAATTTTCTTACTCTTAAGTCAAGTCTTAGCAGTGTTCTTAAGAGTAATTCTAAGAAGCTTGATAAATACGGGCCCTGGTTTATAAAGGATGGTCTATGAGTCGGGGGAAGACCCAGGACTAGGTGGTGGGATTATATCTCCAACCTGGCCTTGGAACGCCTTGGGATCCCCAAGTCAGAGCTGGTTAATGTGGCTCGGGAAAAGACGTTTGGGGTCCCCTGCTGGAGCTGCTGCTCCCGCGGCCCGATCCAGGATAAGAGGACAAGATGAATGGATGGATGGTCTATAAGTAGCTATAAAGTGGTTTTCTGCAAACCTGTGCACATCTACACTAGCCCTAAAATGAGTCAACAACAAATGAATAAAAATGTTTAGAAATAAAACTACTATATCATTTAGTACTACGGCCTAATAACTGATGTGGTATAATTACAAATTCCCTATAAAAAAGTGCTAGCAAGCAGAATGACTTTTCACCAATGCTCAATCTGTTGACTCTGTTGTAATAGAATATTCATGTAACACATCCATTCCATTAACTGCTGGCGATTTGATTCATTGTGATGGCAAAAAGAGTATCATCAATAGACAAGAAAAAGAAACCCTGGCCTATTCCTAATATTTGGCAGAATACCAATAGCTGGCAGAAAGGATTTCTTGCCTTAATAGGCTAATGTTAACTTAAATGGTGGCTTGATTAATTAGACAGTATACTTTAACTACTTATGTGGTTGGTTCCCGTCCCCTGATATGTTTTACAACTCTGTGTATCACGTTAGCGAAGAAGAAACTCAAATGTCACAGTTTTTGGATGATGGGAGAGTTAAAGGAGAATTCCGGTCGATTTCAATACGTAGCTCTGTTGTTTGGAAATTTGGATTGCTGTCAGTAGCGAGAAAAACAAAAACAATTGGTGTTGCCTACACTGTTATCCTCCTGCTACAGATTGCACCTGGTAGGCTGAAATTTTATGTTAAAACACTTACCAGAAATGACAAGCGGGATGAGAGTGACAAACGCAACAAATGGAAGCTGATTGGACGAACGCGTTACGTGGGTCTGGCCGCTCCCGAATTTCAAAACAGACTAATGGCTTTCTGAATACGATCTCATATTTTACAAAAATCGTTCACCAAAACTTGTTTCTGAAAACCATACAGTTGCTGAATGTCTTCATTTCAGATCGACAAAGGTCAGTTTAAAAGATTTTGTCAGATTTTGAGATGCCGCGATCAGAGCCGATCGCTACTCAATGGTGGAGTGCTGCAAGATCATGTCACGTGTATTTTTGTAAATTACACTGAAGTTGGACGTTTGGTAAATGCAAGTTATTTCAATTGTTATTCTGCAATATTTCAAATTCTGTTTGTGCATGATTACATGATATAAATATATTTTAATACTGCATACTAAATTGTGGCTAATTAAGCTATCATATGCTGGATTATATTTCTGCAGTGTTAAAATTAAAAGAAAAAAATAAGAACAGGGAACGTACAGAACCAAAAACTGTGACCCTAAAACAGTGATAAGAACTGAACCGTGGGTTTTGTGAACCATGCCACCTCTACCTCTTAACATGTTCTAAATGTCTTTACAAGTGCCTAGCCATGTGCAGTGATTCCTTCCAAGTGAACATTGTGAATCTGACTGCAGTAGATTTGAAAGAAATGCATAAAAGTTGTGCTGATATCAGCCAGTGCACATACTTCTGTTAATTTCCTGTTTTCTTATACAATCCAATATTCCAAAACATATTTTTCCCACAAAAATACTATTTGCCATGGACTTTGGTGAAAAGCGCACTTTGTTTTCTAATCAAATCCCAACTTTCAAACAACGTCTTTCAATTATATTTGCAATTCATTATAATATTTATTTATATTCATTATATTACATAAATGAACACTTCTTAATGTATCTTATTTACTTTACCTGCAGCATTTTTATGTGTGCACAATAGACTGTGCTTGAATAAGTTTAGAATCGTGACCAGCAGTTCAAACAAACCACTGAATGAAAGTAACTCCACGAAGCCTGGCAGCTGAATTGGAAAAAGGAATTGTTCAAAAGTATTACCGTATTGTTTTGTGTAAACAAATATCAGCATTGTGCACACCCTTACAAAGCGTGCATAATTTTTGTGGAAAGGTGACATGTAATCTCCCCTTGCCCATGACATGCATTGATTGGCACTCAGCTAGTCATTGTGTTACAAATGTTAAACACCCAACACAAATGTTAAACACCCAACCCCCCACATGCTGATTATATAAAACCAGCTATTCCCAAAGTGGAGTACCCGCACAGGGCTCTACACTAACCTTTTCCACCGGTGGCACTTGCGCTACTAACTTTTTCAGTTACTGGCGCAAAACATGATTTGGTCGCACACATTTTTTATATTATGCTGCTCTGGATAATAATGAATAATAAAGAACCTGTATTGCATACAGATGTGCACTTTAATTACTTGCCATCTTTTAAACAACTTTTAAACTTTTGCATGGGCATGTTGAACCTCAATATGGTCAATGAGGATGTTGTAAGGTCTTCCCTTTTCAAGACGCAAACAAAATTTTTTTTTTTGTGGAGATGTCAGTATTAGTGATGGGAATTTTGAGTCTTTAGTGATCTAGCTCACTTGGATTAGTTCACTTAAAAGAGCCGGTTCAGTTGGCTCTCAAAATGGCTCTTCGTTCTTATTTCAAATCGCCCTTTATTGCAAATAATGATTATACACATTTTCTAATCAGCCCAAATGATCTAACGGCCACAATAACATGTAATGCTGTAGCCTTAGTAAAGCTGTGGACAGTTAACATAAGCTGGATTTAGAACATGAATGTAGTTAACTTTCAGCTGAGGCAACAGGACTGTTGGATGTTTCGTTTTTACATGCCTGTGGAGATTGTTGGTGGAGGCAAAACGAATTGATGGCGTTGCTTAGCATATACTGCATACTGCATTTTTGTAGTTTTTGGTAAAAAAACTTCCAAATATGAGATCGTTTAGGAGTGTCACTCATGTTGGCATCCTAGTAGCTAATGAATATTTTCGCCGGTGTAACGCATGTTTTTTATATAGACTGTATAACGCAGTCACATTCACATATTGTGTATATCACAAGATGGTAATACGAATGAACTATTTAAAAAAGTTTTTTTTTACAAGTTTTCATTATGCATATCCTATCGTTTTTCATCATTGGCAAATTACAACATCAGTCAAGGGTTACGTTTTCCTTAAGGGGTTTGGGTTCATGGTTCACAATTCAGGCTATTACCTCGGAATTATGTTTTTGTTTAACATGTTTTTAACAGTAGCCCACATTTTGTAGAACCAGTTTATTTTAATAATTGTGGTTTATGGCAAATGCCTTTTGTAAAAATCTTCTCTTAACACAACTTGTCGGTAACACTGTTGTGAATGACAAGTAGGCTACTGGGTCGAAGAAATTTTGGTACAGGTCTTTTGCTTGAGTGTCTGATGAATTCAGCACATGATCTGTGGTTAGCATATGTTTGATTAATTGCCACCCCGTTCTTCTTCAAAAGGATAATTTGCGATTTATATTTGGTGAATAGCATTTCCTCTTTGGCTATAGCTATTATATGCTACATTGAACGTAATTATAATTTCAGATTCCTTAATTGCACGGTTTGCTGAATCTTGACGCCGAAATGCAGTCAGGAGTGATGCTGCATTACGGGATATGTACAGTACCTGTCTCCAGGGGCGCTGCTAAGGATTTTGGGCCCCATGAAAAGAATCTTGACTGGGCCCCCAACACAGCTGAGACAGGGCTTCTCTGGGCCCCCTCTTAGTCATGGGCCCCGAGAATCGTCATCCTTTACCCCCCCTTTACAGCGCCCCTGCCTGTCTCTACACCTCCCGTGCTTCATACTATAATTTTAAAGCTTCAATATTTCGTGTTTGTTTCGCGATCCAACGTTAGGCTAAACCATTCCGGGAGGGGGGCGAAGTGTAATTGCGGGGCTGAAGCCAACTTGATGTGTTGAATGCTCAGAGCATGTTTTAAAACGTATTCTTAAAATACACATTTCTGTTTTAATAAATGCTCATAATAAATCATTGCATATTGCCTAAAACCCAAGCAAAAATAATCAGTGATACATTTGCGACCCATTAAAAATTAGGGTCGCAATGGCATTTCAAAAGGTCACAAATGCGACCATTTCGGTCGCAGTGTACAGCCCTGCTGCATTAAAGTTAGTGCGTACACAAAAAAAACTATATTTAAACTAGCCTATACATTTCAAGTGATTTTTTTCTTGTCTGAATAGCCCAGTCTCACTGGCAAAAAAAATCACTAACTAGTAATGGTATATATTATAAAGCTTGCATTTAAAAGATCCTACATTTGTACTCACAAAGATAATTAAGAATGCGCCTATGCAAAACAAGTGGGATTAATCACACCGGAAGGAAATCTCAATAGATAAATACCATTTGTTCTTCGCGTCAGTGCTGGTGCACAGTCTCTACGATTTGCCTATCAACACACCTCTAATTACCTGCGGGAAACATAAGCTACAATGTGGTTCATTAAATGTATGACACAATCAAAATTTCCGAGATTGACAGAAGGTGCCATGTAGAGCACATGATATTTACTCGCTTCAACAGTAAAGTAAAAAAGATAAGTGTATTGCATTGAGAAATTTGCTGTTCTTCAAACAAATATTTTCAACAAACAATAATAGACATATAATCCATAATAGCATCATAATTTAATCTAAATAAATGCCATGATATTTTTCCTCCTAAATAAATTGTATCCAACCACGTGCATCATATCTAGAAGCATATTTTCCACTTATTATCACCGGTAAATTGAGTGGAATGCTGTTTGATTCGTATAGCCTACTGTACTATTCTTCAGGTGGGCTTTTATGCCAATCTGAGTGCCATCTACAGTATTAATTTGACAATTTTTAGGAAGTTATACATGTATCGTAATTTAAATCAACTCATTATGATTCTGACCGTTTGAGCAACGTGCGCAATAGTGTTTGGAAAAAACATGACACATCCATACACTTGTACTGTATGATCATACTGAATAGTGCCCCTAGCACTAACCCAATTAGTTTTTACACTATAAAATACTTTATTATTTACGTCAAAACGAAGTCTGCTGAGCCACTAGCTTTGTTAAAGGGTTTAGCCTATACTGTTTGAATTCCGATGGTCTCTATAATAATTCAACAATGGTTTACACGTCTATATGAAACAAGTGACAGTAGTTAAAATTACCATCTTGTCTCTAAAATACATGTATTTTTTTAAGGTCAAAACGATGTCTGCTGTGCATATAGCAAATCTTTTATGATCGTAAGAATAATAACGGCACGGGCGGGTGAATACCATGCTGAAATTAATAAAACTATGAACTTTGTATTCGTTCGCGGTTCTCGGATAATAAAACACTTAGTATTTGTAACTGCAGTCATGTTACAAGTCTTAGGATTTGACCAATTGGTATATTCTGTATGAGGTGTCTGATAATTACTGTCTGCCCGTAAAAGTGTGTTATACTCTGCGGCTTGAGGTAGATGTTATAGTTTCCAAATACATCAAGGTTTTTATAAATGGTAATGTCTAAAAAGTCGATATCCTTTCTAGAGTACATTTTAGATTCAGATCTGATGAGTTAAGAGAGAAACTCTGAAGAGAATATATGTGCTATTCTATAACAGTAGGATATAATCTATAGGCTATATATTTTCCAAAGAACGACATGATGGTGATATGGATTTTTAAAAATATAGCTTATGTAACACATGCAATCCCCCCAGCCACGTGTCGTCTGAGCCCTGAGAGTTTTGAAAGACTGGTGACGTGTCTGGTACCCTTTATTGACATTAGACAATAAATAAAGATCAAATTCCTTCATTCATTATAGCTGTATCAATTATTACATTAAACATGTTTTTTTTATGCTACAGGAGTCGCTAGATCTATTTAGTTTAGAAAACGTAAAACAAACAGCCGTTGTTGTTTGAGTATTGGGGTGAAGTATTGGGCTGAGTTATAACGAAATAATATTTAATTAACAACACAATTGAACGAGTCACTAATAAAAGGAGTCATGACGGATTGTTCGAACTGCACATCTTTACGGTTTTGATCATCTCACATACTGTTTATTAAATCGGTTTTCAAGCACTTCAGGCAAGAGAAAGGGAGGGTCAGCCACCATTCAAACGATAGGAGAGCTAAGCTTATTCGTGTGGGTGATAGCCCCTACCCCAGCCTGCCGCCGCTGCTACAGGTCGGTTGAATTCACGCCACCAAATATAGTGCAGGGGGGGTGTGCCGTTTTACGCATGGTATATTCACACACTACACCTGCACCAATAAAACACAGAACGAGATTGTGGAGATTACCAGCTCAATGATAGTGGGTCGTTATTTTTCTTTGCTTTGAGGTACTGAGAGATGCACAATCTAATAATGATAACAAGAAAATCGTTACAGTAAACTATGCTACAAGCTATGCTACAAAAGCTTCTTTCGACAAAGTACAACGAAACAAATACAGCATGACTGTCGCAATTTTTTAAGACTTTGGAAACCAGATTTAAGACTAAGACAATTTTAGGCCTTAAATTCTGGAAAACAAAATTAAGAGTATTCAAGACTTTAAGGAGTCGCAGATACCCTGTGAATAGGGGAAATTAGCTTTTTGTTCATCTCTCTGGTGAGATTCTCTTCAAAATGTGATGTCTATTTGAACACAATAAAATCTAAAACTCGTTAATAATACAGATATACACTATGTTAAGCAAGTTAAATTATATACGGCTGTGAGCCAAACACAGCTTTGTGCAGCTGTTGTGCACAACGATGCTACCTGGTGGCCTAAAACCTAAAATATTTTCTGTACAACACAAATCTAGCAAGTCTAATATTTACAAACAAAATGGTACAGAATTGGACTATAGACTATTATGCCTTTGTTGGCATCACAACAGATAGCCTATATGGATTGAGGATTATCATAAAGACGTCTATACCATTCCCTAGTTATTTGTCATGTGTTGTGCTTTACATCAGTGGTCCTCAACCTTTTGGAGTCGCTACCCACCAGACTCATCAGGGGAGTCCACGCGACATGCGACATGAATACAACAATGTTACCAGAAAATTAAGCTTACCTGTATTTATGCATGTATGAAAGAAGGTGTAATGAGGACACTTAAACTCCTTGCAAGAGTTCCTCTTTGTCTTCCTTTGAATTCTATAATGTTAAAAGTATTTCAAAAAGTATTCCAACAGAACGTTCTCTGAAAATAACTACAATTATGTGTGTGTGTGTTTATCAGCTGTTTGCGGCAACAACAACAAAGGGACACGCGACACACAGACCCTCGTTCAGTATGAAGCCATTCTTCAATCTGCTTAGTATACTACAGTTTGCTAACACTGGACACAAGTCTGATTCTAAAAGTTGGTTGAATTATTCTGTCATAACCATTTTGCAATGGCTTTCATTCAGTATTCATTACATATACCGGCAATAAAGTTTCAGGTCTGAGGAGCAGACAACTTGACAGACAGGACAAGCAACTAATGAGGGGGATATGTGGATGAGCACTGTTTTCTAACAGAGTTGTATTTAACTTCTTTCAGGTATCTAAAGAATATCGACAGTTAGTTTTTCTGAAAAACAATCAATTTCCACTTGGAATGAATAGTTAAGGAATTCTGAACGTATAGCCCTAATATGTGTAAATTCTTCACTACAAGCTGTGACTGAATATTTGCAGGAGCGGGCAGGAGTGGATACACTCGTTACGGGCTGGAACGGGCAAGAAGGGAACACACATGGTGCAGGAGCGGGCAGGAGTGGATACACACGGTAATGGTCAGATATTCAGTGGGAGTGGGATTAAGAAAACAGTCCCGCGCAGGTCTCTAGTGCGTATCACTATTTACAACAAGATGAGTCGAGAGACATCTGTACATGCAAATACATCTGCATCTATTGTAAAAGTAAACAAAACTTGACTTTTTCCAAACAGAAACTCTAAAATAAGTTGTAATGAGTTGACCCTATTATTTCATCAACTGATTTCATTATTTCCCTGTTAATTTATTTTTCCCTCTGACTTCTAAAGATGTTTGTGAAGGAGCCAGTGGTTGAACGACATTCACATTACAAAGCCAACCCCTCCCAAACCTAGGACAGCCTGATCACCTCTCATTGTTCGTACTCCCTAAATACACCCACCCCCCCCCAACAAATGTATCAAACCATTCAAGTGTAGCCAGAGGGGGTGGACTCTGTACTACAGCACCAGTTCCAACATGTAGATTGGAGCCTGTTCGCCTATCAGGGCATATTCTGTTTGCACAAACGTTTTAGTATATACAGTATGTTAAGAGAAGTTTACTGTGCCCATGTTTTTTTGGGTGAAAATTATTGCCCCCACTTATTAACAAATAGAGTTATAAAGTTAATACAGAGTTATTGGGCTTTATGATTAAGAGTATCAAGTGGAATCAAACCGATGGCAAGTAAGCATTAACACACAACAGACTGTGCGTTGCCAGGGAATAACCGCATACCTCAGCAGTGTAGAAAGCCACGAGGCTGAAAGCCGAGTGGCTTTCACTGCGGAGGTGTGCGGTTATTCCCTGGCAACGCACAGTCTGGAGTGTGTTAATGCGCTTATAAAACGGTTGCCAACATTTTATTTGTGAAAATTAATGTTTAAATTAGTATTTTTAGCGAAAGAAAATGTCACGAGGCGTGCGGTTATCGT
>JACXGM010005751.1:6223-34441 GCA_016801145.1 Umbra pygmaea
CCATTCCCCTTATGTTAAACCTAACCTTAACCATTACCCTAAAACATATTCTAAACTTACCCCTACCCTTAAAATACACAATTAGTTGCTTATCAACAGATGGTTTGTTGATAGTTTGTTGATAGTCATATCATCAACAAACTATCTGTAGAGCACATACAGATGGAATGTCAGACTCTCCAAATAAAGTGTAACCAAGATCAGGGTATCGTCTAGATAAACAAACACAAAGTGTACAAGAAACTCTCTCAGTACATCATTAATTAAATTCTGAAAAACTGTGGGAGCATTTGTCAAGCCAAAAGGCATTACTTGGTACTTGAAGTGACCTAGAGGGATGTTAAACCCTGTGAGCCACTCATCCCCCTCTTTCACTTGAACGAGATGGTAAGCATTACGTAAGTCCAGTTTGGTGAATAGGGTGGCTCCCTGAAGCGCGTCAAAGGCAGAGATCATGAGGGGTAAGGGATCGTATTCTTAACTGTGATGTCATTCAAACCCTGAAAATCAATACAGGGGCACAGGCCCCAATCCTACTTGCCAACAAAGAAGAACCCATCCCCCAGAGTAGAAGAAAAAGTGTGAATATGACCTGCAGCCAGAGCTGTTTGAATATGACCTGCAGCAAGAGCTGTTTGAATATAGGATTCCAATGCCTCCCATTCAGGCACAGAGATGCTATACAGCCTGTATTTGGGGAATGTAGAGCCAGATATTAATTTAATTGCAATATTATAAGGATGGTGAGGAGGAAGATAGAGAGCCCAGTCCCTACTGAAAACCTCCTCAATGTCATGGTTTCCATGGGCACATTGGACAGGTAAACGGGTGGAACGGGTGTGTCTGGTTTGGACATAGACAGAGGGTTAGCAGAACGTAAACATAGAGCACGGCATGTAAGCTCAGTCTTTTGGTCTTCACCGGGAAGTGTCGAAAAGGTGGGTGCAATCATACCTCCTTTATCGCCTCCTGGTGTTCGGGTTGTGGGTGGTGAATGACTCTCCATGCCGTTTCTGCCTACGGCATTCCTCCATCCTATTAACAATACGTATAGAAAGAAATTTAAGTCATCAAGTGAATCTGGTTCAGGGTAGGAAACAAGCTCATCCTTGATGACATCACTTAGCCCATTACAGAATGCTGCTTAGCCATTCCACCCGCTCTCTACAGCCAGAGTATGGAAAGTCACACTACAACCTCTCTGTCACATGGACAGTAAACATTTAGAGGCATCCTTACCTTGTAGGGGATGGTCATAGACTTTCCTCATTTCCGTGGTGAAGGTGACATAGGACTCAGAACCAGCCTCTAGGTTTTCCCACACAGCCGCTGCTCATTGCAGCGCTTCTCCACCGAGCAACCTGATGATGTATGCAAGCTTGGATGTTCTTACCTAACTCCGGTCTCAGCCAATCCAGCACTGCAGACACCTTCACTTGGTCCATCTCGATGTGGCCCTCAGCTAATATGTATTCCAGGAAGGAGATGTATTTTGTGTGGAAAACACATTTCTTTGACGTGACAAATAGGTGGTTCTCCAATAGATGGAGGAGGACTTGACGGACATGCTGGAGATGAATGGGGATGTCAGGGGAGAAGATCAGGGTATCGTCTAGATAAACAAACATAAAGTGTACAAGAAACTCTCTCAGTACATCATTAATTAAATTCTGAAAAACTGTGGGAGCATTTGTCAAGCCAAAAGGCATTACTTGGTACTTGAAGTGACCTAGAGGGATGTTAAACCCTGTGAGCCACTAATCCCCCTCTTTCACTTGAACGAGATGGTAAGCATTACGTAAGTCCAGTTTGGTGAATAGGGTGGCTCCCTGAAGCGCGTCAAAGGCAGAGATCATGAGGGGTAAGGGATCTTATTATTAACTGTGATGTCATTCAAACCCTGAAAATCAATACAGGGGCACAGGCCCCAATCCTACCCCAATCAGCCTCTAGGTTTTCCCACACAGCCGCTGCTCATTGCAGCGCTTCTCCACCGAGCAACCTGATGATGTATGCAAGCTTGGATCTTTCTGTGGTATACGTACGAGGCTGTTGATCAAAAACTCACCCAAATTGTAACAGGAAGGTGTGACATTCCCTTAAATCCCCTTCATACCTAGCAGGTGAGGACACCCATGGCTCACAAAGACCTGTTGGCTGGGGAATAGGCTGATCCGGAACCGCTTGTGTTGATGGCACATGCGGGGGTGTGGGCAGACTGACCTGTATTATTCCGTCACAGATTGGACTGGAAACAAGGGTGAATCCAAATGCATAGGAACATGATGTGAGTGATAACAATAATATTTATTGTGGATAACAGTTCAGGATAATGTTAAGCAGAAGGAATGACTGGATGAAGTGGCTGGAACCAGGAGAGCACAGACCAGGTGAGTGGAGACCAGGTGGGTGATGGTTGGTGGTTGGCATCCGGAAGGTTGATGCAGAGGAGGGTGAGGTCCAGATGTCTGGAGAGGAACAAGGTGAGTGTTGACCAGATCAACAGCACAGAAATGGAGTCACAGATAACATTATTTTTTAGTACAATAATCCAGCAGGGACTGATTGCCACCCTCCCTTTGTTAGGGAGGTGTTGACAATCAGCCCCAGGTGCGGCATAAGTAATAGGTGCTCAGGATTAGTGCTGATGGGACTGGTGCTCTGGGATTGGTGCCTTCAGGAGTGCAGGGAAGACAGGAACTGGTGCTCGGGAACATGATGAAGACACACAACATAGAGACAGAACAAACACACACAAGGGAGCCAGGATCAGGGGAAAGGAACACAAGGAAAAGGGAAACAGGTTCAAGGGGGTGGGTGCCTGAAAATTTGAGAGGTAGATCAAGTACAATTGAGAAAATGAACACTTTAGCACTTTTGATTTAGTAAGGAGTCACAAGCAGGTGAGTATGTGTTCTGCTGTATTTAAATAAAGAACGCTACATTCAAACAGAGATGGAAATTGCGAACGAGGCCAGGGTCCAGGACATCCACGGCCAGAACACAGCACTGCTCCTCAGGACTATACCCCTCCTAATCCCTGAGGTACTGGAGACCACCCCTCCACTGAATCCAGAAATCCGGACAAGGTAGGCCAGGCCCCCCTGATTCTCCAATGGAGGAGGGGGGGGTCTCCCACACCCTGGCCTCATGGAGAGGGCCTTCCACCACCAACCTGAGGAGAGACACATGGAAGACAGGATGAATACTCATGTGTGATGGTAAATTTAAATGATATACCACATCATTGACCCTCCCCATGACTTTAGAGGGCCCCACAAACTGAGGCCCCAGCTTCCAACAGGGCAGGTGGAGGGGCAGATTCCCGGGTGGAGAGCCAGACGCAATCCCTAGGATGGAAAACAAAGTTTGGCCCACAGTGACGGTCCGCCTGTGTCCTGTGGCAGCGCACGGCGTTCTAGATGCACTGAAAAGGAGTAAGGTTAGTGGAGGAGTTGCACAGATAATTTTGAGCATATTCTGGCCAAGGCAGAAAATGCGACCACTCTTCCAGCCTGTCCCGACAGTACTTATTGGTTAACACATTCCACCTGCCCGTTGGCTTCAGGATGGAATGCAGAGGTGAGGCTTACCGTGACCCCACCCTTTCCATGAAGTCCTTCCACACATGCGAGGTGAACTGGGGCCCGTGGTTCGACACAATATCCTCTGGCATGCCATAGTGCTGGAAGACATGGGTAAATAAGGCTTCCGCAGTCTGCAGGGTTGTGGGCATCCCCGGCATAGGTAGGAGTTGGCAAGCCTTAGAGAACCTGTCCACAATGGTCAAAGCAATGTTACCTTCAGAGAGGTAATGATCAAGGTAACGACCAAGGCCGCTGTGGCGCAGGTATTAAATTCCATATAGGTAGGTATCTCAGTGCTTTACTCTGGGCACAAACCGAGCAGGAGGAGACATAAACCTGCATGTCCTTGGACAAGGTTGGCCACCAGTACCTGCCAGCAATGCAGCAAATGGTGATGACCAGAGGATGGGGTGGTATGTGCCCAATTAAGAAGCCTATCTCTAACAGCTTAAGGGACATATTGACAATCAGCAGTACACCGCACAGGGACATTGTCGGTGAGCAGTGCCTGTTGGATCTCAGAATCATTTTCCCACATAACGGGAGCAACAATGCATGTATCAGGAACTATGGGGCATCCACCAACCTATCCTCTGCGTCATGCTGACATGAAAGGGTATGAGATGGTATATATAAACCTGGCTAGTAAAAGTGCCCACCTCACCTGGCACAGGGTTCAGTCTCTACGCTACTCGGATGTACTCCAGGGTACGTTGGTCCATCCAGATGCGGAAAGGGTGTTAAGCCCCCTCTAACCAGTGCCTCCTTGCCATAAGGGCTTTGAATGGTGAGCAGTTTCCGATTGCCAACATAATAGTTCATCTCAGCAGGCATCAGCTTCTTCAAATAGAATGCACAGGGCTTGGCCGGTGAGCCTGAACTTTGTGAAAGCACAGCCCCCACTCCACTCTCCGAAGCATCCACCTCCATGATGCCGGGTCAGGGTGTGCCAATACAGGAGCGGATGAGAACAGGTCCTTCAGTTAGTTGAAGGCCCTATTCGTGTCTGAGGTCCACTGCAACCTGATTGGCCCACCCTTTAGCAGGGACGTGATCAGGTCTGCCACCTTGCCAAATCCTCGAATAAACCTCAGATAATAATTGGCAAAACCAAGAAAATGATGTACCGTGGTTGGGGTCGGCCAATTATTTGGTCCATCTCTATCTCCACAGCTTCCAAATTAATGCGGTAGCTGAGAAAGGAGACTAAGTGCTGAATAAACAAGCACTTTTCACGTATAGGTCATGCTCCAGCAGTCTTCTAAGCACCCGGCGGACCAACGAGCTGTTCAAGAGTGTCCGTCTACTCTAGAATGTCATCTATGTACACAAACACCCCATGCCTAATCACATTCCTGAAAATCATGGTTCACAAAGGCCTGGAAAACCGCTGACGCATTCATAAGACGTATGGCATGCCCGAATAGTCGTAATGACCAGAGGTCGTACTAAAAGCATTCTTGTGTTCGTTTCCCTCTCAGATATACACGAGATTGTAGACACTTCAGAGATCCAATTTTGTAAAGAAGCGAGCATCATGCATAGATTCAATAATGGAGTTGATGAGGGGAAGAGGATAGGTGTACTGAACAGTAATTTTATTTAAGGAACGATAATCTATGCATCGATGCAGACCCTCGTCTTTCTTCTTTACAAAAAAGAAACTCAAATATGCAGGTGAAGAGGACGGACAAATGTACCCCTGCCACAGTGATTCCGAGACGTATGTTTCCATCGCCTCAGTCTCAGCATACGACAGAGGGTACACATGACCCCTGGGCAGTACCCAATCTGGTAGGAAGTCTATGGCACAATCCCACGGCCAATGGGGGGTAATATGGATACCCTCTGCTTAAAAAAACAGGGGTTAAGTCTGAATATTCTGATGGAATATGAATGTTAGAGGCATTGTCCAGACTTTCCACCGTGGTGGCCCTCAGCACAACCGGAAAGCACCTACCCAGGGACCCTTGCGACCACCCCTTTCATGGACCTGTGAGGCCAAGAAACAGAAGGGTATGTATGTACTATCTGACATGATGGGGTGTTTATAACATTGAATACTATCCATTCGGTATGGTTATCCAGGCAGGTCATAAGTACAGTTACGGTGGTATGGTTAATGAAACCAGACCCTAACATCCTAGATCTGCATCAATGAAGTTCCCCGCTGCCCCGATTCTACGAGGGCCTTAACACTAGAACCACCAAACACCAACGACATCTGCCGTTTGAGTTTGTAATTAATATAAATCTGTGAATTTGAAAGCTACACCCCCCTCCTTCATTGACTTTTTACATTATTCATTTGTCCGATTTAAAAAATCTCAAACAGAAAGCTACAGTGCCTTGCGAAAGTATTCGGCCCCCTTGAACTTTTCGACCTTTTGCCACATTTCAGGCTTCGAACATAAAGATATGAAACTGTAATTTTTTGTGAAGAATCAACAACAAGAGGTTCTCGATTGGATTGAGGTCTGGACTTTGACTTGGCCATTCTAACACCTCGATATGTTTATTTGTGAACCATTCCATTGTAGATTTTGCTTTATGTTTTGGATCATTGTCTTGTTGGAAGACAAATCTCCATCCCAGTCTCAGTTCTTTTGCAGACTCCATCAGGTTTTCTTCCAGAATGGTCCTGTATTTGGCTCCATCCATCTTCCCATCAATTTTAGCCATCTTCCCTGTCCCTGCTGAAGAAAATCTTTCTGTATCCAAATCTGGCTTTAAACTTCTCCACAACAGTATCTCGGACCTGCCTGGTGTGTTCCTTGTTCTTCATGACGCTCTCTGTGTTTTCAACGGACCTCTGAGACAATCACAGAGCAGGTGCATTTATACGGAGACTTGATTACACACAGGTGGATTATATTTATCATCATTAGTCATTTAGGTCAACATTGGATCATTCAGAGATCCTCACTGAACTTCTGGAGAGAGTTTGCTGCACTGATAGTAAAGGGGCTGAATAATTTTGCTTGCCCAATTTGTCAGTTTTTTATTTGTTAAAAAAGTTAGAAATATCCAATACATTTCGTTCCACTTCATGATTGTTTCCCACTTGTTGTTGCTTCTTCACAAAAAATTACAGTTTTATATCTTTATGTTTGATGCCTGAAATGTGGCAAAAGGTGAAAATGTTCAAGGGGGCCGAATACTTTCGCAAGGCACCGTATTTATAGATGATTTCCATGGTTTTTTACCCCTAATTCCTACTAAAACCACCAAATTCAGATGCCTCCTAATGTTGGTACCCTGCCAATTATCTGGTACCCAGGTGCTAAGCAACCCAGGCACTAAGCACCTCTCACTGAATGAATGCTGTCAATGGATGAATGGTCAATAACCTCAGACAAAATATCTTTAGCCCTGGCTGAGAATTAACTAAATAATGTGTATCATGTCCTAAAATATTTTTTACTTTAGTCTTTGCAATTTAATGTAATAATTAATGTGACTGGCTATCATGTGCTTTAGAATTGTCACCGACTACGACACTGTGCTTCTCATAATTCAACATTTTGCCTAGGCTATGTTCATGTTGTAGCAAAATAAGTACTTCAATAATATTTGTATTATACATATTTATGGTTTACTATGCTACCACAATACGGTTTTGAAGTTTTAAAATCACAATTAATATTTGGGATTGAATTTACAAGTGAATATTATAAACTATATATCAAAAAGAGGGAGAATCAGATGAGTCCATTTGAAATCTGCCTGAGCATTGCCGCTTCTGGTATATGAATATACAGGTCCTTCTCAAGAAATTAGCATATTGTGATAAAGTTCATTATTTTCCATAATGTAATGATAAAAATTAAACTATCATATATTTTAGATTCATTGCTCACCAACTGAAATATTTCAGGTCATTTATTGTTTTAATACTGATGATTTTGGCATACAGCTCATGAAAACCCAAAATTCCTATCTCAAAGTATTAGCATATTTCATCTGACCAATAAAGGAAGTGTTTGAAATACAAAAAAAAGAAAAAGTAAACCTTCAAATAATTATGTTTAGTTATGCACTCAATACTTGGTCGGGAAACCTTTTGCAAAAATGACTGCTTCAATGTAACGTGGCATGGAGGCAATCAGCCTGTGGCACTGCTGAGGTGTGATGGAGGCCCATGATGCTTTGATAGCAGCCTTAAGCTCCTCCAGAGTGTTTGGTCTTGCGTCTCTCAACTTCCTCTTCACAATATCCCACAGATTCTCTATGGGGTTCAGGTCAGGAGAGTTGGCAGGCCAATTGAGCACAGTAATACCATGGTCAGTAAACCATTTACCAGTGGTTTTGGCACTGTAAGCAGGTCATGCTGAAAAATGAAATCTTCATCTCCATGAAGCTTTTCAGCAGATGGAAGCATGAAATGCTCCAAAATCTCCTGATAGCTAGCTGCATTGACCCTGCCCTTGATAAAACACAGTGGACCAACACCAGCAGCTGACATGGCACCCCAGACCATCAGTGACTGTGGGTACTTGACACTGGACTTAAGGCATTTTGGCATTTCCTTCTCCCCAGTCTTCCTCCAGACTCTGGCACCTTGATTTCTGAATGACATGCAAAATTTGTTGTTGTTTTGTTGTGCTGCTTCTCTGTAGCCCAGGTCAGGCGCTTCTGCCGCTATTTCTGGTTCAAAAGTGGCTTGACCTGGGGAATGCGGCACCTGTAGCCCATTTCCTGCACATGCCTGTGCACGGTGGCTCTGGATGTTTGTACTCCAGACTCAGTCCACTGCTTCCGCAGGTCATCCAAGGTCTTGAATCGGTCCTTCTCCACAATCTTCCTCAGGGTCCGGTCACCTCTTGTCGTTGTGCAGAGTTTTTTGCCACACTTTTTCCTTCCCACAGACTTCCCACTGAGGTGCCTTGATACAGCACTCTCGAAACAGCCTATTTGTTCAGAAATTTCTTTCTGTGTCTTACCCTCTTGCTTGAGGGTGTCAATGATGGCCTTCTGGACAGCAGTCAGGTCGGTTGTCTTACCCATGATTGCGGTTTTGAGTAATGAAACAGGCTGGGAGTTTTTAAAAGCCTCAGGAATCTTTTGCAGGTGTTTAGAGTTAATTAGTTGATTCAGATGATTAGGTTAATAGCTCGTTTAGAGACCCTTTTCATGATATGCTAATTCTTTGAGATAGGAATTTTGAGTTTTCATGAGCTGTATGCCAAAGTCATCAGTATTAAAACAATAAATGACCTGAAATATTTCAGTTGGTGTGCAGTGAATCTAAAATATATGAAAGTTTAATTTTTATCATTACATTATGTAAAATAATGAACTTTATCACAATATGCTAATTTCTTGAGAAGGACCTGTATAATAATATTCAGGTGAGCAAGAAAATATTGTTCTTAACCAGCTCAGATTGTATGGAATTACGCTACATGAACTTAGATTTTTTCGTGTATGGATGTACTTTTATAATTATTTAAGTTGTTTGTGCATTTCTGTTGGATTACAAAGTTATTTATTTGGATCTGCTCTTTACGCTGCCGACCAGGAAAAATCAGACTTGAAACGGAAAAACATTTCCCTTTTTATTTAGAATATGAATGCATTTTCCAGAAGCATAACAGATTTCTATCTTGTCTGGCACATCCCCACAGCCCAGATCAAACAAGCCCTAGAATTATTCACAAATGTTTGTTTCTCTTCATAGTAACAAAATAATCACAATACTTACAGATTTACTCTATGTAACCTAATATTTCACAGCATTGATGATGTTTCAACACGTTGGCAAAAGAGGTTTATGCTATTAGAATTGAGATAAAGATAATTAATGTTTTCAGCGTTCAAAAACACTGGGAACAAATTGGGCAAACAATAATGAATTGAATAAAACTGTCATTGACATTTTTTTAGCATAACTGTAGTATAGGGGAAAACATTACAGATGAAAGAAAAATGAAAGTACAGGTAGTTTCATTACAGGCAAAGTTTCCATTATTTTATGAACTCCTTATTTATTTGAAAAGATAATATCCTAAAACAAGATAAAACAAGCCAGACACAAAACAAACTGCATCTGGTTATACTTTAAAACCACCAGAAAAGCCAAAGTAACTTTCCTGTGTGGGTTTTGTTTGCTCAGTTGTGCACAATGAAGCACTAGCCTAATATAGCCTTCCACGATCAGTTTGTACGTCACAGCAGACTGAGGCGGTGAGGGGGGTAAAGGAGGGGTCATGAGTGTAGGCTACAACAGTTACACTCAAAGCATTAATTGTGATCTTAAATGTTTGTATGGAGGGAAGAGCATGGATGTGGAGTAAATTTGGTCTGATCAATATGGAGTTGACAGAGATATTATGCAATAGGCATACCTTTGGTTTGATGATAAGGATATAAGAGGACAACGCTTGGAAACTGACATTTTCTGCAGTCTCAGACACATGGAAAAGTTTTGTTAAACTGCATTGCTTGTTACAAACCAGGGCATAGCATAACTATTGATGAGCAACTGTTCCTAACAAAAGCTCGGTGCCATTTTACTCTGTACATGGCTAACAAACCAGACAGGTTTTGGGATAAAATCTTGGTCGCCCAATTTGTCAGTTTTTTATTTGTTAAAAAAGCTAGAAATATCGAATAAATTTCATTCAACTTCATGATTGTGTCCCACTTGTTGTTGCTTCTTCACAAAAAATACAGTTTTATATTTTTATGTTTGAAGCCTGAAATGTGGCAAAAGGTCGAAAAATTCAAGGGGGCCGAATACGTTCGCAAGGCACTGTAGCTAACGTTATAGTACAAATTCATAAACCCTATTTGCACTGAGTTAGTATCATTTTGGGACCGCGTGTGATTTAGAAATTGTCCCGAGTTTCTTGTGGCGCATTTGCACAAAACTCAACCGGAGACTGCTTTAACTCAGACACTGTCACTTTTATTTGAAAATACTGAAATATATGTACCCCGAGAGTTGGGCAATGTTACCCGGAGGCGCAAATGGATAAAAAATGTTTAGTAACATTATTGTTCCATCTTGAAAAAAACCTTAAAATGTATTTTATTGTCACATCTTTACTTAAACTATTATATATACATTTTAATCATTTTCATTGAAATGCATACAGTACAGCAGATGTGGTGCCTTGTTAGGGTAAATTGATAATATACACATCTTCTGGATGTGAGATCTAAATGCACAACATGAACCACATTTCTTTCCAACAGATTTCCTTCTGATGCCAGGCTTAAGCAATGGTTGGTGAACATGAGGAGAGACACCAGAAAATGGAGCCCCAAGAAGTCACGTCTGTGCAGTTCCCACTTTGAGGAAGACAAGCAGGTAGACATTAATTTTAATGCATTATTTGTACTTTTTATTTATAACTTAGTGGTGTAAGTGTCCGCAATACAAAACATAACTTTGAGTACCAAAACAGTGAGTGAAATCGCGGATAGCAACATTTAATGAAATCAACAGTCACCCAACATGATGTTTGTGATAATGGTGTCAAACTTTTAATATCCACCAACATAATTTCATTACATCTGACAGAAATTGGTGCAGTTGCAAGTGTATTACAGTCACATACAAAAGTTAAGGCACCCCTGGCAATTTTCATTTATAAATCTGTGTGGATCAGGAATTTTATTTTGGAAATTGTCAGGGGTGCCTAAACATTTGCATACGACTGTATTGTCATTTTGGCTTCATTGCTCTGATGTACAGTGAACCCTCGCTATATCGCGGTTCACCTTTCACGGTCTCGCTGCTTCACGGATCTGCATCGGGCATTGTGTTCTGCATTCTGATTGGCTAAACAGTCTCTCCGCTTCTTCTCTACCTGTTTGTCAATAACGTTGCGGTTTATACACGGCTCAGTCAGAAGAGCAGTGAAATACACGTGAGTCACTATTTGTCCTGCTGTACTTAGTATTTTTTTTTCATAATCATTTTTCATTTTCTCCCATTCTAATCCAATGACTCGGGTGGGGTTGGTGCTGATCTCCGCAATTTGAAGCCTTCAGTTCGTATTAATGATTAAATTTATTATTTTACAGTACAGTAGTTATTTGTAAAAAAAAATGTTTATACAGTACTTTTATTTGTCAAACAAATGCTTTGGCCTGTAAAAAGGTTTTGTTCTTTGTTTTCAATGTATTATGGAGTATTTCATTGTATAATAATTGTAAAAAAAAAAAGGTTACCACTTCACGGATTTCGCCTATCACAGGTTCTTTTTGGAACGTAACCCCCGCGAAAAACGAGGGTTCACTGTAAATGGATTTGTATATACAAATATGTTTTGAGTATTTATATAATCTACCTGCTGATTTTTATGTATATACCACTAGGTCAAGAGGAGGCTAAAGGACACCGCTGGGCTTACCATTTTCAAATTTCCACCACACTTGTGTCCAAAGAAAGGAAGGAACTGCGCCACACAGACCAAGTTGGTAAGTATGACCACAGGGGTAAGAAACAGTTTAGCCAGCTGTCTCGCTCAGCCTCATGGGGTGTCTGGATCCTCTGATTTGTGTTCTATGTTGGATAATGAGGCCGTTACTGGCAATGTACACTGCTCAAAAAAATAAAGGGAACATTTAAACAACACAATGTAACTCCAAGGCAATCACACTTCTGTGAAATCACACTGTCCACTCAGGAAGCAACACTGATTGACAGTCAATTTCACATGCTGTTGTGCAAATGGAACAGACAACAGGTGGAAATTATAGGCTATTAGCAAGGCACCCCCAATAAAGGAGTGGTTCTGCAGGTGGTGACCACAGACCACTTCTCAGTTCCTATGCTTCCTGGCTGATGTTTCGGTCACTTTTGATTGCTGGCGGCGCTTTCACTCTAGTGGTAGCATGAGACAGATTCTACAACCCACACAAGTGGCTCAGGTAGTGCAGCTCATCCAGGATGGCACATCAATGCGAGCTGTGGCAAGAAGGTTTGCTGTGTCTGTCAGCGTAGTGTCCAGAGTATGGAGGCGCTACCAGGAGACAGGCCAGTACATCAGGAGACGTGGAGGAGGCCGTAAGAGGGCAACAACCCAGCAGCAGGACCGCTACCTCCGCCTTTGTGCAAGGAGGAGCAGGAGGAGCACTGCCAGAGCCCTGCAAAATGACCTCCAGCAGGCCACAAATGTGCATGTGTCCAATCAAATGGTCAGAAACAGACTCCATGAGGGTGGTATGAGGGACGGACGTCCACATGCGGGGGTTGTGTTTACAGCCCAAAACCATGCAGGACGTTTGGCATTTGCCAGAGAACTTCAAGATTGGCAAATTCGCCACTGGCACCCTGTGCTCTTCACAGATGAAAGCAGGTTCACACTGAGCACATGTGACAGACGTGACAGAGTCTGGAGACGCCGTGGACAATGTTCTCCTGCCTGCAACATCCTCCAGCATGACCAGTTTGGCGGTGGGTCAGTAATGGTGTGGGGTGGCATTTCTTTGGGGGGCCGCACAGCCCTCCATGTGCTCACCAGATGTAGCCTGACTGCCATTAGGTACCGAGATGAGATCCTTAGACCCCTTGTGAGACCATATGCTGGTGCGGTTGGCCCTGGGTTCCTCCTAATGCAAGACAATGCTAGACCTCATGTGGCTGAAGTGTGTTAGCAGTTCCTGCAAGAGGAAGGCATTGATGCTATAAACTGGCCCGCCCATTGCCCAGACCTGAATCCGATTGAGCGCATCTGGGACATAATTTTCTCACTCCATCCAACAATGCCACGTTGACCACAGACTGTCCAGGAGTTGGCAGAAGCTTTAGTCCAGGTCTGTGAAGACATCCCCCAGGAGACCATCCACCACCTCATCAGGAGCATGCCCAGGCATTGTAGGGAGGTCATACTGGCCACACACTACTGAGCCTAATTTTGACATCAAAGTTGGATCAGCCTGTAGTGTGGATTTCCACTTTGATTTTGAGTGTGACTCCTATCCAGACCTCCATGGGTTGATAAATTTGATTTCCATTGGTAATTTTTGTGTGATTTTGTTGTCAGCACGTTCAACTATGTAAAGATGAAAGTGTTTCATACAATTAGTTCATTCATTCTGATCTAGGATGTGTTATCTTAGTCAGTGCTCGAAGTGGGGCGGTACTCACTTCTACATTTTACTCGTAAGCGTACTTCAAATCGCTTGACAAATCGCATAAAGGCAAGCAGTCGGCCCAACCTATCACAAGTTCGCTTATCCACGGACGCTAGTTCGAAAAAGCTGTCTGATGCTGGTCTGATGCATGCGCCTGCTGCCTGACAGTAGCAGATTTTCACTGCTGAAAACCAAGAAACTAAAAAGTTTCTCTAAAATAATTGTTTTTTTGTAGCCTGGCTTCAGAAAGGTACTAAAAGAGGTAACACTTTATTTTGAGAGTCCATCTCTAGATGCTCTACATATTATCTGAATACTGTCAACAACATTTTAACAAACTATCTACTAACCCTAACCCTAATCCTAACCTTAACCATTCCCCTTATGTTAAACCTAACCTTAACCATTACCCTAAAACATATTCTAAACTTACCCCTACCCTTCAAATACACAATTAGTTGCTTATCAACAGATGGTTTGTTGATAGTTTGTTGATAGTCATATCATCAACAAACTATCTGTAGAGCACATACAGATGGAATGTCAGACTCTCCAAATAAAGTGTAACCAAAAGAATGCGTGTTCCAGAGCCAGACACCGTCAACAGAGGTCCAAGTTCAACAGAAACATCAGGTACGATTCATGAGCTTCAAACTAACGTTAATTAAAACCCTTCACAGTCTCCTGACGTTCGCGACAATTTCGGGAACCGTACATGCTTGGTACAGTTGGAAAGATTAAGATCAGATGAAGAGAATGTGTGGTGGCTCATTCCTGTGGGTTAAACAAGGCCGGAGCTATAGCGCTTCAAAGTTGGTCCTGTTTTTTAGACGGTAGCCTTTTTTACTAAACATATTACAGACAGGATGTAAAAAAATAGCTGGGATTTCAAAAACGTATAGAAATTTAGTAAGAAATGGGTGCAGCATTTTAATGTTGACTTGGTTGTATGGCCTCCAAACTTTGCACACTGGTCCACGAGCCCCGGGGGCTTGACAGCATTAAAATGCCTTAATCATCATGGTTTACAGGCTTTAACAAATAAAAAAATATGTATGTATGTATGTATGTATGTATGTATGTATGTATGTATGTATGTATGTATGTATGTATGTATGTATGTATGTATGTATGTATGTATGTATGTATGTATGTATGTATGTATGTATGTATGTATGTATGTGTGTATATACATACACTCACCTAAAGGATTATTAGGAACACCATACTAATACTGTGTTTGACCCCCTTTCGCCTTCAGAACTGCCTTAATTCTATGTGGCATTGATTCAACAAGGTTCTGAAAGCATTCTTTAGAAATGTTGGCCCATATTGATAGGATAGCATCTTGCAGTTGATGGATATTTGTGGGATGCACATCCAGGGCATGAAGCTCCTGTTCCACCACATCCCAAAGATGCTCTATTGGGTTGAGATCTGGTGACTGTGGGGACCCTTTCAGTACTGTGAACTCATTGTCATGTTCAAGAAACCAATTTGAAATGATTCAAGATTTTTTGTGACATGGTGCATTATCCTGATGGAAGTAGCCATCAGAGGATGGGTACATGGTGGCCATAAAGGGATGGACATGGTCAGAAACAATGCTCAGGTAAGCTGTGGCATTTAAACTATTCCCTATTGGCATCAAGGGGCCTCAAGTGTGCCAAGAAAACATCCCTGAAACCATTACACCACCACCACCAGTCTGCACAGTGGTAACAAGGCATGATGGATCCATGTTCTCATTCTGTTTACATCAAATTCTGACTATATCATCTGAATGTCTCAACAGAAATCGAGACTCATCAAACCAGGCAACATTTTTCCAGTCTTCACCTGTCCAATTTTGGTGTGCTCTTGCAAATTGTAGCCTCTTTTTCCTATTTGTAGTGGAGATGAGTGGTACCCGGTGGGGTCTTCTGCTGTTGTAGTCCATCTGCCTCAAGGTTGTGCGTGTTGTGGCTTCACAAATGCTTTGCGGCATACCTCGGTTGTAACGAGTGGTTATTCCAGTCAAAGTTGCCCTTCTATCAGCTTGAAGCAGTCGGCCCATTTTCCTCTGACCTCTAGCGTCAAAAAGGCATTTTCGCCCACAGGACTGCCGCATACTGGATGTTTTTCCCTTTTCACACCATTCTTTGTAAACCCTAGAGATGGTTGTGCGTGAAAATCCCAGTAACTGAGCAGATTGTGAAATACTCAGACCGGCCCATCTGGCACCAACAACCATGCCACGCTCAAAATTGCTTAAATCACCTTTCTTTCCCATTCTGACATTCAGTTTGGAGTTCAGGAGATTGTATTGACTAGGACCACACCCCTAAATGCATTGAAGCAACTGCCAGGTTGAGTAGATGATTGCATTAAGGGGAAATTGAACGGTGTTCCTAATAATACTTTAGGTGAGTGTATCAATATGTTCTTTAGTTTTTTTGGGATACATATTTAATAAAACAAAATTCAATAACCCAGGATGAAAAAAGATCAACTTTGTGCCAGGCAGACCTAAAAATCCTTAGACCTTGAAGGTTGATGTGAGCGGAACTGCTAGCATTAATGAGGAGTCTGCAGCTACCAACCTTAACGTTACCTTAGTCAATGACACCGATGTCAAATGTGTGAAACGAAACACATGCATGGCCTGACTGTTGGTCAAGCGACATACACACACACACACACGACTTGTTTACAGTTTTTCTTGATTGCTTTGATGTAGCAGTCAACTCAAACTCCACATTTTCTAAACAGTTAACACACAGGCCGAAACAGTGGCACTCATGGTCAAAATGACACATTTTGTATGCAAAAGACTCTAACCGTGCCAAGACAATTAAAATATGCAACAAAAGCAAATATTGCCTTCAAACAACACAACTTGCAAACAAGTATATGAGCTCTTCCAATCTACCATTACACAGTGGACAACAAAATACAAAATACAGCACTCAGTAAGAATCAGTGCACCATTGCTTGTCATTGTAGCCTATTACTGTCTGTAGCTTTCATGCCAGTGCCATTTGTTGTCAAATCTGCCTTCTGCAAAGAATTGGATCCAGAATCAGAAAATTGTATTGATTCAACTGATTCCTATTTTCAAACTGTGGCTGAAAACTGATATACTGTAAATATTACGCAAAATAAATGTAAACCAAAATAAAATCTATTAGATTATAAGAAATTAAGAAAATAAGAATAAAATCTATTACAGTAAAGTATAAATATCTATTACTGTAGTATAAGAAATAGCCACTATTGATACTCAGTCTCTTCTGTCTTGACGATGGGGCCACATGGCCTCATCCACATCACATTCGATATCCCTTCGTGCAATGCACCAAAGGAAAACTCTTCTTGCATGCCAAACGTGACATTTCTTTGCACCTATTTCTTGGGCAGCAGCAGTCATTGCATTCAGCAAGGGCATCTGCTTAGAGAGATGATTATCATAAACCGTCCACCTCCAAGAACTGAAGAACTCCTCTATGGGATTCAAAAAATGGGGAATATGATGGAAGGAACTGCATCATCATCCGAGGGTGTACTGCATACCACTCATTGACAAGGAGAAAGTGGTGGAACACCACAATGTCCCAGATAATAACGAAGAGTGGCATGCCAGGCCTCAACAGCCCTCTCTCCTCAGGTGGGATAAGCCTGTCATGAAGTGCATCCAGGAATGTTATGAGGCGCTCGGTGTTGTAAGGGCCAATAGTGGGGATATGGCATAGGACACCATCATTGAAGATGGCAACACACATGGTTATGTTGGCGCTCCTCTGTCCTGGAACTGTGATTATGGCTCTATACCCAATGAGGTTCCATCCCTTTGTCCTGGAACTGTTATAGTGGCACTGTACCCAATGAGGTTCCTTCCCTCTGTCCTGGAACTGTTATAGTGAACCTGTACCCAATGAGGTTCCTTCCCTCTGTCCTGGAACTGTTATAGTGAACCTGTACCCAATGAGGTTCCTTCCCTCTGTCCTGGAACTGTGATAGTGGCCCCGTACCCAATGAGGTTCCTTCCATGTCGCCTCACTTTACAGAGATTGAAGCCGGCATCATCAACATAAATGAAGATATGATGTGCACCATCATCTTCAAGCTCCATTATACACTAAGTTAAAAAAGGCAAAAATACAATGAAAAGTGATTCCAGGTGACTCTAACTGCATGATATGACAAGGCATTACAGTATACTGTAGTAATGTTTCCTTACCTCCACATATTGGCATCTGGCCTCGTTCACAACCTCAACTTCTGTTTCTTTGAAATGGAACTGTATAGAGCTGCTTCATGGCCACATGGTTCCTTCTTAGGATGCGGTCAATGGTGATCACGCTCACGTTGTTGATGTTCCTAAATATGTCCTGATCTGCAACCAGTGCTGCCCTGATTTCATGCAGCCTTATGGCATTTTTGGCCACAACCATGTTCACAACAGATGCCTCCAGCTCAGTACTAAAAATTCTCCCTCTACCAACAGAGAATGGTAGCCTTTGGATTCTATAAAGAATACATGCAATGGAATGAGGGAACAATTACATAAAGTATATCACTGAAGATATTTCTGTATCTTACCCGTTTTGCTGTAAAAAAATGGATGCAACATTGTTTCTGTTCAGAAGAGGTTGGACTCTTTGTCCAGCTTCTCTAAGTGAAAGGCCATGATTGATAATGTGATCAATAACAGTTGCCCAAATTTCATAAGAAACCTGAGCCCTTCCAACTATTCCTCCACCTCACACTCGGACCCCTCTTCCTCGGACCCCTCTACCTCTTCCTCTCACTCTCATCTGCTGTAGACCTCTTCCATCCATGTTGGCAAAGAACAACACAGACACTGAACTTTTTAAGGCCTGCAAACTGATTGCTAATTGAAGAATTGTGTAAAGGAGTGTCAAACAGGTGCTCCAGTGACTACATACTGATGTAGATAGTTTCTAATAGTAAGGAACAGATGGTTTCTGTTTGGTTACCATAGCTAAAACAATGTTTGGACTGCTTGAATGACATCTGTGTTAATTGTTCTGCAAAAGGGTGGAGACAATTTGTCAATCCAATGAGAAAGTGTTAACACTTTTGCAAGAGGTGTCTTCTGCTCTGCTGAGACAGTGATGATGAAAACAAAGTGGATCCCAATTTCTAAAAGCAGGTCAAAGCAATCAAGAAATACTGTAAATGAAGACATTTAGCTACATTGTTATACATAACAATAAATTATTGTTGAACCATTTATATCTCAAAGTTTTGTTTTTCACTGTAGAAATCTCAAATGTCAAAACCATTTGCCAATGCAAGAGAGTACTGGCACCCTTTTTTCCCCACTTCAAGCACTGATCTTAGTGTTCCCTTTATTTTTTTGAGCAGTGTAGATAGTGGTTGTATTCCTTTTTCTGATCATAACAATGTCATTGTGATGCCAGAGTCTGCTTTTTATTAAAAGAAATGCAGTATGTGTTGTGTGTTTAGTGTGTGTGGTGTTATTTTATTTGTTTCTTTGCCATTTCTGTCTAGTCTTGTGGACACTCTTGGCCTGCACCTTGTCATGTTGAGTGGGGTAAAATCCAAGACAGGCTTTTATTTAACAGTTTGCAACGTGTTCAACCAACCTGTGTGTTTTCAGGAAATGAGGCTGTGCTTTGACCGATCTTCAGTTCTGCAGCCAAATGTATTGCATAAAGCACCAGGTTCAATTTTGGAGCAATAACTATGTAATATTTTTCCTCAAAGAATTCGAAATACATTATTTCAGAATGTTATAATGTAACTAACTCCTGCAACAGCATGCTTGTTATCAACCACTGTTGTTGATGCTGTTACACTTTTGTCTTCCACTTAGTTGTCTGCTTACCTATTTGAGGACCTTCTTTCAGCACATTAGTCTGTCTTTAAGATGAGTCACATGTTACAATCTATATTTACAAATGCTGTTTATTACTAAAATGTACATATAAAAAAAGGTATGGCGTACAATACACTTTGTTTAAGATAAAATTTGACATGTAGTAGTATGTTTACTTATAACTGCAAGTCCTCAACTGAAGCATACATTCATGTACAAGCTCATATTAATGTAATTAATTCTGATCTACCATGCTTTAACAACATGTCTGTCTTTTACTATAATTAAAGGTATCCAAACTGAATGACCAGAGCCTACCGAAGGAAGACCTGGTGTATAGTGCCATTCATCTGGTTGTGGAAAACAGATTGCATTCACCACATCCGAAGTTCTAAAACTGCTGCTGTAGTTTGATAGGTGATATTAGTAACATTAAGGATTTTGGTGTTTTCATGTTGATTAAAATTCACAAGTACATAATGACACAAAAGTACAAACTACATTATCCTGATCTTTCTTTGTCAACATTCAAGTATGGTAACATTTAAGATATTTTATTAATGTTGATTAAAGCCAAAATAGACACTTTTAATCATTTACAAATTCTATCAAATGACCAAAGTCTTCTTTTATGACTTAGTGTTGACGAACTGACCGAAGAGTCAGTTAATTAACTCGACTCGTGTTACTGAACCAGGAGAATCGAGTGCCAGACGTGAAAGAAGTGACTCACTCCTGTTTTTTGCCGAATGAGAATTAACGGCACGTTAGGTAGGCTACGGTTCACCAATTCACAACTCCCATTAGGCTAGGCGAGGGAATATTTCCATCATGAGCTTATAAATAATGAACATAACATCACCAAGTATTGATAAACTGTGTACGTTGTTATCGGCTACCTTAATGTGTTTAGTTGATGCAAGTATTCAGCAAAGTGTGATCAGTAAATTTTAGAATGTAGACTGTCACGAGAAGACTGCGCACCTCTGCACCAGGGTCCTGAACGAGATCGAAAGTAACCGTAAAACTGCTCGAGTCTAATGTAATCAAGCTGAATTGCAGAGACCGTGAACCAGGCTACTGAACGAGACCGAAAGTAAACGTGCAACCGCTCGAGTCTGCTGTAATCAAGTTGAATTGCCGAGACCGCGAACCAGGCTACTGAACGAGACCGAAAGTAACCCTGCAACTGCTCGAGTCTAATGTAATCAAGCAGAATTGCCATGAACACAATCATCTATGCACTAGAATGAAAAACTTGGTTAGTAACTCAAACTTGCAGAGAACCAAGACACCCACATTATCGATGGGGAAGTAGGCTACATCACATACAAATACACGTCATGTTATTATGTTAAGTTAATGTTGCAGGCTGCATGGTAGAGGCTGTCACAAGGAGAGGCTCCTGAACGAGACCGTAACCGAGGGTACTGCATGAGTCTAATGTAATCAAACGGGTGTCCCCTCCCCCCGCGGGCACGCAAACCGGTGACCGAATCTATTAACTCGGTAAACCAACTAACAACCGTCCGGTTGAACCGACTCGCGTAAAAGAGTCGGTTGTCCCATCACTAGTATGACTACAATATTGTGTATCAGGAAAAACAACAAATGTAGCTTTAAATACTTTTTTATTTCACATTGAAATGGGCATGAACTTCAAACCATTTTTTTTTATTAATATAGTTCACCTTTTACAATCCAGTGTAAATTCTAAACACAACACAGCTATGAGTTAAGGCAAACTTCACTGTCTGCATAATTAAGAGGTAGTTGAATCTCTAGTGCCACATTCATTAATTATAGTAGAACTGGTTGACATTACTAACCATAATATAAAAATATAGCTTCGCATCTACAGCTTAAAGCACTCGTGGAGCACTGTTCAGTGAAGTCCAAATGTGTGGGTAAAGAAATAAAAGCTGCAATTACAATAAAAGTGAGCCTAGTGTTTAGGTATTATATAGTCCAGGAGCAATTATTCATAATGAGTTCTTGTGTGAGACATTTCATATGTTGCATGCTCACATTCTGGTCAAAAATATCTTTCTGACGTGTATTTATGTGAACGGTTTTTTGTTTTTTTTGTTTTTTTTGGTTTTACTTGGACAATATGAAAGGGACAAAAAGCAACCTGGCTAATTGCAAAAATGTAAATTGGTCCCAGTAACAAGCCTAAGTTTGTGATGCTCTTGGAACAGCACACTGATAGTAACTATAATAACAAAGAACTATAAACGCTAATGTTTTACAACTACGTCCGACAGGGGGAAAGAGAGTGTCAACGACCATGGTTGTGGTAAGACTGGGGTGGTATGGGAGGAAAAAAAACATTTAATAGAGGGTGTAGGGCAGTGGTCCTCAAACCCTTCCATGGAGGGCATAGTGTATGCAGGTTTTTGCTTTTACCTTGTACAAGCCTGATGGAGTAGCTCAATAATTGGTTGTTATCTCCCCTCACCTGGCAATCTAGGTCCTAATTATGCTCTAATTGAAGGGAAAGACCAAAAACCAGCATACACTAAGCCCTCCGTGGAAGGGTTTTAGGACCACTGGTGTAGTGAACAACCAAAAGCAGAGCTATTAAGAAGAACAGTGTTATGGCTACATTTAAATAAATAAAATAAATTATACTATTTTTATGACACTCATCACATAAGGCATGTCTTCGGGGCTTTGGGGCAAAAAGAAAAATCAACATTAAAATTCAACTTCAAAAGGGAACAACAAGACATTAACATTTCACCCTTGTTGAAGTTGGGCTTTAATATATTCTGCCAAACTGTTTAAAATATATATAACTTCCTTTAGTGGTGAAATGAACTCCATCGTGCAAAAAAGCCCATAAGCTGACACAATTAACATATGTAGCCACAACACTGTTCACAAACCTGCGAGCCTTGTCGATCTTCCCCGGATTGGCAACACTCCTCCACCTGCATCTCTGGGTGATGCTAGAGAAGATGAACTTCATGCCTGGATACTGCAGTTAGTGGTGATGCAGGTCCTCCTTCATTCCTGCGACGAGGTTGATGTCATTCATTCCTGCGATGGACTGATGGCGCGGACAGTAGCAAGACCATTGTGGTTATTACCAGGGTGGGAAATTAGCCACAGTGGCTGGTGGATGCTGAAATTTTACCAGCCACTTAGATTTTTTACCAGCCACTTTTTCCCAAATTCAAATACATAAAAGAAAATGCACTAGCATATTCTATATTGCTTCAATACATTTAATTCACTATGAATACATGTGTTATTAATATAGGTCAATTACTAAAGGGACATTTAGTGAAGACAAGTCTGAGAATAATAATTTTCAGATGATTGACAACTTGTGCTAATCTGTTAGCTAATTGTATGACCTACTACCGTATTTTAGTCAGCTACTTTTAAATCACTCATGCAGCAGTAGGCAGTTTCATCTTTGAGAGGTGTAAAACTTTGCTGTTGTAACTCTTTTGACGTATGCCAAAATATTTACACATTTGTAAATTAATTTCCTAATAATCTGTTTGTAAAACATCTGGGATTACTAATAAAAATATTGAAGCATTGGCTAAATGATTTACATTTACATTTTAGTCATTTATCAGACAGTCTTATCCAGAGTGACTTAAAGTAAGTACAGGGGCATTGTTCTTGGGGCAATTTAGGGTGAAGTGCCTAGCCCAAAGACAACAACATTTGGCACAGCAGGGAATTTAACCAGCAACCTTCTGACTCTAGTCCGACTCCCTAACCACTTAGACAACTGACACCCAATTATCTCCCATCAAAGCTGCAAGCACTACTTCAATAATGAAACATAACATAATACAACATTAAATATAATAAGAAACCATATTATGGTGATGTAAAATACCTCAATTAGAATCCATTGTTAATAGTTTAAGTTACACTTGAGAAGTTGGTGATTGCGCATGTAATTGTCTCCGGTAAAACGAGAGCAGCGTTTATCAGAATCCAGTCCTTATCACAGACTAAACGAGTGATTTGAGTGACAGCTGAATCATCCAATGAGCCTTTAGCATTCCGCGCTGTATGTGTGTGTTTTTCTTTTTGCGATTACATAAAATCGTATCATAATCACATCAACTTCCCCATATCTGTAATTATACACGTTTTGTCCTTGATATTTTCTATATTGACTTAATCTATCCTACTCGGGCTTAATACTGGGAACTAAATTGATTTGTTTTTCTTCTATACCGCACTATCTTTATGGTACCGCAGCTCAAGGCTGGAGTTCTCACAGACTAGCTCCGCTAAAACGAATCAAATATGCACCTCGACAGAAGTGCATCTTTGTTTGTTAATGAGTAAGTTTCCGCATTTTTCTTAAACACCTTTATCTCCAATCCGAAACAAGTAATATTTAAAGTAGCCCAATAAAAAACCGTATCATATGTTGTACAATTCACCCACCAAAGTGAAAATCTACCCGCATTTGGCGGGTGGAGGGTGTTAATTTCCCACCCTGGTTATTACAGTTAACCAAACATTCTAAGAAACTTGGTTATACTTTTGCAAATAGTTAGCATTAGATAATGATAAGTATTGACACTTTTTTTGCACTTCGATTTGCAGAAAATAAATTGAGCATGTTTTACTTTACCATAAGTGGCAACCTAACATTACAGACAATTATCAATTACTTCAGATACATTACCTTTACAAGGTGACTCCACATATTAGTAATATGCTGTAAATATGGGGCAAATATATATTTAAAACCTAGCGAAGTTAAATCTTACCTCGAGTTATGTAGGCTAGCTTTCAGCAGCAGTTGCACCCAGATTGCCAGTGAGTGTGTGTAACGTAGAGTGTAAGCAGCGTTGCAAACTCTCAGCTAGCGTCACAGTCAGATCATAGAGTCAGATACCGCCCAGATACCGCCCAAAAGTCTATGGCTTCTCCCTCACTCCTCCCTCTCGTCTAAAATCGTCACATCCGCAACCAAGATGTCTGCGCCCGTAACGGCAAATTCGGTGACCCAAATCAGATTTTAACAAACCAATGGTTGACGTCACACATGGCTCCATCCATTATTATACAATCACTTCTGCGCAAGTTACGGGAATCACATAGATTTTGCCTATGAAGTCACACAGCGTTCAGTCAAGATTTGCTTTTAACTCCCCTCTTTCGTTGTTTGTGACCACTGTTTTTCACAGTCCCCGAGCCTTAAAGAATCTCCGTCTGATATTCAGAACCAGTCCTGTGTGCAACAGAAGTAAAAAAGAGATTATAAACCCAGACATGGTGAACACAATCCAATCAGCAAGGAGTTTGTATGACATGTCAGGAACACTGCTACACAAATTGTGTATTTGCCAATACAATAAGTAAAATTATTAGCAATTAATGTTATTTGAGTTGGATAGTTTATAGTAATTGTAGACTAGAGTTTCTTAAATTATTCTACTTTTAATGGAATGTTGGACATACTAATTAAAGCATTTAAATTTAATTAAATTTGTTTAAACAAATACCTTTCCCTCTTCACAATGTGCATGATGTGCTCTTGAAATATGTTAATTAAATAATACAATAATAGACAATGTAGCCTAACAGAATAATAATAGAGTATAGCATATTACAACTGAACTAATCTTTTAAAGCTTTTCATAATGTGGTCATATGTTGAACTAACTAAATAATTCAAGTTAAAACATTATTCATAGGGTCTGTGTCACATGTTAATGTAGTCAAAGGTAATGATGGGCATAACTTAAGTTGACAAAGGTTTACTTTATGAAGACTAAATCAGTTGCTTATTTTGGAAAAAACTATGATTAGTCTGTTTTTGTGTGCTGGAAACATTTAATTTAGTGCTATTATAGAATTAAGCAGGACAACAAAAAGATAAATTAAATGAGTCAGTGTGTCAAAATATCAGAATCTTTTATTAAATTAACTGAATGATTCAGTTCAGTATAGTGATTCAAAATGTCCATCACTACAGCAGACCTAGCAGCTAGAACAGTTATTCAACTATTCAACTACCTTTAACAACCTACTTGCCCAGTTAATGATGAAAAGTCCTCAAGTCTGTGAGTTGATTAAAGTTAATTTGATTTGAGTATGAATGATTGTGTACATGATAGCATGGTAAGGTAGTTAGGAAGCTAATCATGGAGAGGAAGAGGAAAAAGAAAGCTTTTCAACTTCTTTCAAGGGTAAATTGTGCTTATGACAAATTAGCTGTTGTTGGGGTAAATTGTAGATTGGCTTACTGTACATACACACCGCCACAGACTTGAGCTTCCAAAGTTACCGGAAGTCATTCATTTTTAACGGAAGCCAGCTGCTCTCAGCTGCAAGGACCAGCAAATCAGTCGGCGTCGCGTTTTGGGCGTAATGAGCGACCAGAGCGTCAAGCAGAAAAGTTGAAGTTTGTTCAACTTTATGGTAATGAGTTATGCGGTTCAGCGGCTAACGACCAGCAACCAATCAAAATATAGACGTCCTTTGCGCTGGCTGATCCCAGAGAAACATTCGATGTAAACTTTTGTTCTAACCAAAACAATAAAGCAGCACCAAAAACAACAACTATGCGATGATCCATACTGATCCAGTGATACACATATGAGGATGAGTTCAACTCTTATTTGAAATATGTTCCCTTGATTTAAGCGGGAATGCAATTCATTTGCTCACAATATATTTAAGTAGGCTACGTATGCTAGTCCTGCCCTATTTTTAAAGCCTGATCATACCACGTCAGAGTGGCCAAAGTGCCCGAAGCGTCAAAAGCTTCCCCATACTTTTTTGACAAGCGTCCTTGACAGGGCATCCAGAGCTTCTTTGGAAGCTCAAGTCTGTGGCGGTGTGTACGTACAGTTAGTGAACATTGATTATTAACAAATTTATTTAATACAGCCAAAGGTTTTACCATATTTTAAACAATAAAGACCACAGCTCAGCCTAGTCCAGCCATGTACTGTACAGCCCAGCTCAGATCAGCCGAGAATATGTCAGCCAACTAAAGCCCAACCAAGTACAGGGCATTAATTCAGGTTCAAAATAGTTTTGCTGAATAGTTGTCATCAGATTGTGCTACTTTTCCTGCTTCGAAATGACACATAACAGTAAAAAATCTTAATTAACCCAAATCAAATGAAACGTAATACCCAAATAAAACAATAGCCTATGTACGGTAGCATAACAAACAAATAGACGAATAGCTCATAAGTCATTGTTAAACGACTTTCACGTTCATATCTTAATATATTCATGTTGTAGGCTAACTAAATAATCAAAACATTAACATGCCACTGAAAATGTCTACGCTTCAGCTGCTGTTGTCTTTCATTTAACTCATTGATACCTTTCTTTTTTCCTGTCTCTACATTTTTTCTCCATCTTTGGCATTCATTCTGCAGGTATTTCTCCCTTTTTTCAGGATCAGCATTTAGACGTACATGATACTGCCTCTGATTTTCTGCCACTGTTGTCGGTGCCACTACAGACTCATAGATGTCTTGTAGATGTTTAAATTTGCATCATTAAATCAAACATTATTTCAGAGCAATTTACTTAACACTGAAATGTGAAAATCCATCTTTATTTTATGTAACGGGTTGAGTTGTTGACCTTGACAACCACAATATCACAATATATAAATCAGTTATAAAAGAAGGTGCGAACTTGCCTCTGTCTGCATGCAATGTTGTTCAGAAGACTTCTTTGATGTCACTTCCTGTTATTGATGCCACATAAGGACGTCTGTGCTGTGCGCCATAGAGGATGGTCGCATGGACAATGGCTCTGCTCACTCTATGCCGGTTTTGGCTTATTACTGTTTTTTTTGTTTTTATTTTTGCACGTTCTGCACTGTCGCTCATACAGAATGATCGACTAGCACTTTTGGATATACGTAATTCACTGGATACAGACTTTTTTTCCACTTACGGGAGAGATTGCTACAACTGGAATATCCCGCCGTCGACTTGTCTACTCATACGCAGGCGACGAAGGAAAAAGAAGAGAGGAAAACGAGCGGGTATTCTATGCAGATCACGGACGAGATACTGAAATCCACCGTTACCGAGCATTTTACTTGCAAATGTTCAATCACTTGACAATAAAATGGACGAACTTCATGCTCGGATTATCTTCCAGCGGGACATTGCCAACTGCTGCGTGTTAGCTTTTACAGAGACGTGGTTGGATTCCACCATCCCGGACTCTGCTATTACGCCAGCTGGTTTCTCCGTCTTCCGGCAGGACAGAACCTCGGAATCAGGTAAACAAAGAGGCGGAGGGGTTTGCATTATGATTAACTCTCGTTGGGGTTCGGATGCCGCAGTTATTTCAACACACTGCTCACCGGACCTGGAGCTACTAACTGTAAACATACGTCCCTTCTATCTCCCCCGGGAGTTTACTTCCGGTATAATCACAGCAGTCTACATACCTCTGCAGGCGGATAAGGCACGTGCGCTTGATGGACTATATGGAATAATAAGTGGCCTAGAGGACGCTCATCCTGAGTTTTTATTGTTGTTGGAGACTTTAACAGGACAAACATGAAAAAAATACTGCCTAAATTCCATCAGCATATTTCTTTTCACACTCGGGGCGATCAGACCCTAGACCACTGTTATTCAACGATCCGTAACAGCTTCAAACCCATCCCCCGCCCTGCCTTTGGAAAGGCAGATCACATCTCCATTCTTCTCCTCCCTACCT